>JANTFA010155506.1:0-10791 GCA_026413405.1 Phytosciara flavipes
GAAAATGAAGTTTGTTTAAATCATAATTTAGTCTAAAATATCAAAATTTTAATTTCAGATTGCCGACCACACTATTGCTACAATGTTGCATTCTATACGAATAGCATTAACTTTTATTATCGTGACATTAGTGTCTGACATATGCAACTGATTCGCAATCAATTCTCGTCCACTGAATCCTAGAAGCGAGCCAATTGATCTGTCTCGATTGAAATAAATCGAAACGTTTCCTGTAACTATACTCTTTAACGTGTTATTATTCGCACGTATATCTGCATGATAGTCGCTTTTCTTGTCTTTCAAATAGTTTGTAATGTAGTTTGCTACATCATCAATCTCATATGCTCCAATTGGAATTTCAATTGTTTCATTGCCAATATGAAACAAATTGTTTGAGCTATCAACATTTGGAATAGAGTTATATGTTTGAAAGTCAACTAAACCACACACATATTCGTGATGTTCAGATAATTCAATTGGAGGAAAATAATCTACATGTAATATGGAAGTGTTGCCACTAAGTGTTAGCGTTAACGACATGATTTCAACTAAATATTTAATTTGGTAACACATTTTTATATATTTAAATTGAATTACATTTTATTGTGACATACAAATAAAAATATCAAACATAAATGTCCACATATAAATGTGTTGTAATATTGATATGATTCCTTATTGTATTTTATATTACTGCCCAAATAATGAATTAGTTCTTGAGGTGGTTGGAGATCACCAAAACTGTCAAAGTAAAGGATCTTTTTTGATCCTTCCTTGTAATATGCAGTCCAATGTGTTCCAGGTCCTGATGTTAAGTCTAAATTCAAAATCCCACACTCATTTTTATATGGTTGTAATGGTAAATTATCTTTCATAAATACACCACGAAAATTTGGCAGATCTTTTGCAAACCAATTCAAGTCAAGTTCGTTTAAAGGTCTATTGGGCAGCAAATCAATTAGTTTTTTGAATTTGGATGCATATAAAGACCCAACCCCGATTTATATGGTTTTAGAAACAAACCCCTTCCCACTGCAATAGCTTCCATTGTCTTATTATGTCTTTGAGATTCCTTTAACTGACTTTTTGCCTCATTCGCTGCCATAACTGCCTTTGCAACACCAGCAGCCCCACCTGCTAAAGCACCAACAGCCGACAGTCCAGCAAATATTGGTACCAGTAAAGGAATAACACCACCCACTTTTGGTACTGGAATTATACGTGGTGTTTCTGTATATTTGCTTTTCTTCATCACCTCTTTAGCTGCCGCCAAAGCTAATTTTATAGATTTCTTCACTGTTTCAGGTTTCTCTTGTTTCAGTACTTTTCTTGCATTTCGAATAGCTTGATTAAGTGAAGATGTGGTTTTCTTCACATTCTTAGATTTAGGTATCGTTTTCTTGGCCCCCATACCTAATTTAACTTTCGCTTTCATCATATTTGTTACCAAAAGAGCGTTAGCTCGTTCACGCAAATTGCTATCGTTAGATTTTACACGTCCCCAAGCTTTGTCGATCAGAGTTTTGTCTGCTTTATGTCGGCTGCTTATATCTTTATGTTGCGAATAAGCGATGTCATGTTCTTTACAAGCCCGATCTAGTTGATCAACTCCAGGATCACCTCTAGCCAAACGCTTATCTAGTTTAGTTCCTGGTCCACAATATTGATAACCAGGTAGATGTAATTCAATTGGCAGTTTATCAATTATCGAATTCATAACCTTTTCATTCAGAAACCTAAATACAACTGATTGAAATTTATCATTTGCACTTATTTTTAAATAAAGTCTTTGAAGTCAAAAAGAAAGAGTTTAGTTTTCAACATGAAGTTCATCAAGCAACATACACATCTCCCCGTCAGCAATATGGATACAGTTACTTGTTATAAGCCAATGAAGAGAAGACATGGCAAACTATTACCTAATAGTATACGCTGCCTCATTGTAGGACCATCAAATTGTGGAAAAACCAATTGCATGCTTAGTTTGTTGTTTGACCCAAATGGTTTGAAATATCAGAATATTTACTTATATTCAAAATCACTTAACCAACCTAAATATGAATATTTGAAGAAAGTGATGGAAAAACTTCCTGAATTGGGATTTTATACGTTTGCAAACAATTCTGAAGTCATTCCTATTGAACAGGCTAAACATAATTCCGTAATGATTTTCGACGACGTTGCATGTGATAAACAAGACAATATTAGAAACTACTTTTGTATGGGACGACATAGCCATATAGACAGTTTTTATTTGTGTCAAACGTATACACGTATTCCTAAACACCTCGTACGAGACAACAGTAATTTTTTATGTATTTTCAAACAAGATGATATGAATTTGAAACATATTTTTAATGATCACATAAATAGTGATTTGAGTTTTAAACAGTTTCAAGACGTTTGTAAAAAGTGTTGGGAAGATAATTATGGATTTATTGTCATTGATAAAGATAGTTCGCTAGAAGAAGGTCGATATCGAAAAGGATTTGATAGTTTTATTGTTTTTGAGTAATGAATATCGATAAGTTTGGACGAATAAATGTTGCAAAGTCAACAGATTTAGCTAACTCTCAAGAGGTTAGTAAACTGGAAAATATGATAATATTACTAAAAGGTGAATTAATCGAAATAAATAATCGATTGCATCCTGTTGGCAGCATGATAGCGAGAGAAGTCGGTAGACTAGAAAAACGATAGTATTACTCAAAGGAGAAATAATTGAAATAAATAATCGATTGAATATCATCGACAATATGATATTGAAAGAGAAACCAACAAACTCTATTGAACGAGGTATGGAGAACAGTCGTGAGCCAGACGTCGTCAAGATAGTACTGCAATAATGGGAGGCGCTCAATCCGAAGAAATGAATACTTCATCAAAATCAAACATAAAATATCAGAGGATGTATGATTCACCTTCAGAAAAGTTGAAAGACTTGCAAACTAAAGGTTCATCACATGGATGTAAAACTCCATCGCACTCGACTGTTTTCTATGTGAAATTAAATAATGAAGATAAAAAATAGTTAACTCTTTTAAAAGCAGTTATAAACAGAACAAGTTCAAAACAGATCTGACTAAGACAGACTTGATTAAAAGACATATCTAACTTATAAAGGACATGGCTAAGTGATGCTAACCTGGTTTAAAACAGACCTGGTTTAAAACAGACCTGGTTTAAAACAGACCTGATTAAAAACAGACCTGGTTTAAAACAGACCTGATCATAGACAGCTCTATAAAAACAAAATCCCAACTATCTATATTAGTTATGTTTGAACATTTCATCAGTACAGATCATTACAACATATTGCAATGAATGACAGACAGTTGAAGAAACAGTTGATCCAAACAGCCGATGTTGTTCGCAACAAATACAAGAGCTTCAAAACTACTAAAAATGAAAATAAAATTCAATTAGAAAAAACATTCGAACCAATTACAACAAGTTTGAACCAAATTTCAACGAAGACCGCATCTGAGATGACACAAAATCAAAAAAAAATCCATGATAGTGACGAAGAATTTTTTACTGGAAGTGAAAACGATGAGGAGGAGGAGGAGGAGGAAGATAAAAAGAAGGAGGAGGAAGAGCAAAGTAAGGATGAAGATCAAAACCGATTTGATTACTTTTTGAATTTGTTGCAAAGTAATTCCAATCTTATCGATACAACGATTATGGTGTTTATTATGATGCTGAAACATCTAGCTATAAAATTGGCTGCTCTTCAATTGTCTACTCAGAAAGAAAGATCAAAGTAAACGATCAAAAACATGAAGCAAGTTTGGGATTGTTACAATTATTATTTCTAAAGGTGCCGGAGGACTACACGGAAAATGATTTGCAAGAATATGGAAAAATTTTAAAGGCAAGTTATGCATACAAAAGGAATTTCGAAGCTGGAGGTCAAACAAAAGGCACTAACACATCTAAATACAGAAACATAATAAAACCGCTTATCTCACATTCAGGCGGTCTGCTGAAAAATTTACTCGGACAAAATGTAGATTATGTTTACTGGAATGATCCTAATGAAATTGTCGAACGGCTCAGACTTCTATTGTCATCACAACAGGCTGGAAATAATAGTCATAATAACGAAATATCATCCATTTTAGAAGAGCTAAGAGAATCTAAAATTATAAAATAAAGGTACAATAATGAAAAACACGCATTTTATTTCTATCTAGCATCATGAGTAAACGGCAGCTTGTTGAGGAATTGCATGCTCCAGCTAGGAAGCATTTTAAAAGAAGGAAAGTAATTATTAAAGGAATTGATGATTTGTTTCAAGCAGATTTAGTTGATATGTCTGCTTATGCTAAACAAAACCAAGGGTTTCACTTCTTACTTACGGTAATAGACACTTTCTCTAAATATGCTTGGGTGGTGGCGCTGAAGAATAAATCAGGACGAAGTGTGAAGGATGCGTTATCCTCCGTGTTTGACGAAGGGAGAGTGCCGAGACACTTGCAAACTGATGATGGATTAGAGTTTTACAACCAAAACGTAAAAGCATTATTAAAGGAGCATGGGATCAAGCATTATTCGGTTTATAGTCATCTCAAGGCGAGTATAATAGAACGGTGGAATCGTACTCTTAAGACAGCAATGTGGAAAGAATTTAGTATGAATGGTTCATATCGTTGGATTGATATTGTCCAACCACTGTGTGATGATTACAACAATTCTTTCCATAGTACAATCAAAATGAGGCCTGTTGATGTGAACAAATTCAATGAAGAAAAATTGTTACGTCACGTCTATAGAATAGATGAACCACTTGTATCAAAAACTAAATTTGCTGTTGGTCAACACGTACGCATTAGCAAGTATAAGCATGTTTTCGAGAAGGGATATACCCCCAATTGGAGTAATGAAATATTTAAAATTGCAAAGATTAGATACACCAATCCAGAGACTTACCTGCTAATCGATAGCCAAGATAATCCGATCAAGGGAGGATTCTATAAATATGAATTGCAAAGTGTTGCAGATCCTAAATTATGTTTGGTGGAAAAAGTAGTTCGGAGAAGAGGAAACCAGGTTTTTGTGAAATGGTTGGGGTTTTCAGATGAGCATAATTCATGGATTAATAAAAGTGAACTGTTGTAACCAAAATAAAACAATGAAATAAATTTTTATTAAACAATTTTTATTTCTCTTTCAAATTCGTTTCATACCAATCCATAATCTCTTCGAGTTCTTTACTACAAGAAAGAAAATAATAACAGTGGCAAGTATCTGGACCTGTTGTTGCTGAATCACTAGACCATGGACATGAGACAAAGTGATTTCCAAAAATCGATGTCTGTTTTCTAACATTCCGAAATTTTATCAAAAAAGAATAGTAATCCAGAATCGTTTCTTTATGCTCGTCTCTCAGAATGTCCATGTATTTCTCTAAAAAACCTTCAATTCGATTCATTGTTTTCTATTTCCGTCTTGATCCAACACAAAATGTAACAAAACAGTGAGGTGGCTTTATTTAAAATCCAAGTTTTACAAGTAGAAAAACATGAAATCTTTTTTTCATCCATCACAGCCGAACTCTGTGTGATAACTGACTAAGTTAATGTTTTAACATATATTCAAATCCAAATTTATCAACTATTTCACTGCACAATTGACTTGGAAATCTTTGCATGTAGTAACAGCTGCAAAAATCGTTTGATGTCTCTTGGTTGTGTGAATTATCTCTTGACCAGGTGCAGTTTGTGAAATGTTGATTCTTCCATGGCTGATCTATTTGTTTTTTGTAGAAATTGTACCTCTCTCTGATAATTTCAATGTCACGCACTCTTTCTTCACTGAATATTTTTGAATGTTTCATTAGGTTGGCCAATAAGATCTCGAGATTGAGTAAATGATTCATCATCATTTCCATGTTTATAACTCGGTGAATAGATGTAACTGTTCAAATATTCTATCGTACTGAATTGATGGGATTTGTCTGCATCATTCGGCCTAGTACAGATGAATGCCAGACGTTTAGTTTTCATATGACTTTCAAGTCTAACTATTTCAAAACCGCCATCATTTATTTCATTCCAAACAAAATCAGGCAATTGCTCAAATCTTTTCGGTAAATAAATGAAAAATTCATCAATTTCCAATCGAATAACCATTTTCTTTGAGTTATTCAGCTTCATCGTCTTTCGTGCAGACAATACAGGATACTTTTTATTTTCTTTCATCATATCCAACCCAAGTTTTCGTCGTGGATGTAAACTAACTGAATTCAGTTGTTTTAATGTTTTTTCTACTCTCCTAACGTTGTTTTCCATTGCAGAATGTAATACTGATTTAGAATTTACTTTTCTCTCAAATAAATAAAAATGCTCTAGACCGGCTGACATGCCAAAGCAGATTAGTTGATGACTCCCATGAAAATGAATCGAGTTCAATTCCCTGCTATGGCATGTAAGTAAACTTTTTGTAAAAAAATTGATGTGGTGGTAGTGGAGGAAGAGGCGGAGGTGGAGGATGAGGAGGCGTAGGTGGAGGATGAGGAGGCTGAGGCGGAGTAGGAGGATGTGGAAGAGGTTGAGGTGGTAGTGGAGGAGGTTGGAGTGTAGGAGATGGGGAAAGTTGGTAAAGGTTGAGTTGCGTCTTCTTATAGACGATTGCAGCGTCCGCTTATAGACGATTGTTGCGTCCACTTATAGACGATTGTTGTGTCTTTTTATAGACAATGGGAGCGTCCACTTATAGACGATTGTTGCGTCTTATTCTTATAGACGATAGTGAACGTGACAGCCTCTCAATTATCCATACACATCTATTGCAGAACCCTCCATAATAAATGAGAACACAAATACTTCTTAAAGAAAAGTGAATACCAAAATTAACAAAAACAAAAATCGGAAATTGAAAATCGATTCTTTGTAATATGCAAAATAAATAACTCACTGCACAATTCATTTATTCACTAAACAAATATTTAACATCACAATTTATGCAGGATGTTGTGCATTACCCTTATACACAATTTCGAATTTCGGTGATATACTCTCACCATCGAACCCATTGAATGATAAAAACAGCTCATGACAATTAATGTCATTTGGATCGTCATAATGTAGTCTAATTGCGTCGGCATATTTTTCCGATAAGAAAAAACTACGTTCGACATCATCAACAACAATATGAACTACCACCGATCTTTCGTGGTAAGGGGTTTTGACGAACAAAAATCGGTGGATCGAATATTCTCTTCCGCTCGTTATTTCATCCACCAGAATACGTTTCGGAAATTTGGGTTTGTTTGAATTTTGAATGGAGTTGAATTCCTTCAGGAAGTTTTGCTGAAAATAGAAAACCAAGAAAGTAATAAAATATGGTTTAGTTGAAGTCTGTTAAAGGCTTCAAAGACTTACCATTTTTCTTCTTTTTTACTTTGTTTTGCTGCCTTCGTTAAATTTCTGTCTGAACTGTCTGCTCTGTTTGCTGTTTCGTAGCAATTTGATATCTAATATTAAGTTTGCGATCTTACTAATGCTGCTTCTTCCGATTCCACATCAATTCATGTGTGAATTTACGAATTTGATTCGTTTTTTTATTTCAGTTTATCTATTTTATAACTTCAATCGAAATTCAAGTTCGATTTGTTTATATTAACCAATATAATTATCAAATTACTAATAATCACATTGTATCTGAGTGTCACCATTTTTTACTGCTGACTTAGCAGTATATTTAACATTGGTAGCTTTTGCATTGTTTTTGTATTCATCACGTTGATGTTGGTGAATGATATGTCTAGTCAAATTGTCTTTTCGCGTGAATTCAGCATTACACTTCACACATTTATGAATGACTCGATCATCCGAACTATGTTGTGTTTTTAGATGACGTTTTAAAGCATCGGCTCGTGTGAAACTGACTGAACACAAATAACACTCAAAACTATTATTTTTACTGTGGCTATTCTCATGTCGCGTCAAATTATCTTTTCTGACAAAGAATTTGTTACAGCGATCGCATTTAAACATCGTCGCAACTGTATCTCAACTAAACATTTTCTAATTACTAGGAATGAAATATTGACATGATTTTTGTTGATTGCACTGAAATTCAATATCATAAACATAGATGTTTAATATTTATCAACTGAATAAACAAATACTTCGATCTCAAAAACGATTTTCAGATGAAATTTGATAATCTAATAATCAATTTCAGAAGTGGGTGGCGAAGGTCGAGTTAGAGGTGGAGTATAGAAGTGGAGGAGGTCGATTTGGAGAGCGGATGATTGGGGTGGAGGAGTTGAGGTGGAGGAGGCGGTGGAGGTTGAGGAGGTGGTGGAGCAGGGAGCAGGAGGTGGCGGTCACAGAACCCGCCAATCCTATGTACTACCATTGATCCTTGTGATCCTGAGTCGATTAATACTCGCAGAATCACTTTATGTCCGTACTGGTCAATTGCTGCTACCAACATTGTTGCCAATAGTACCTGTTGCTCGTTCGGCTTATCTTCAGATTCATTGTTGAACGTTGCTACTGCTGTTGTTATTGCTTTTTTCGTTGAATGCAACCAAGTGTTGTGTGGCTTGTCACACTTCTTGCATGGTTTTTCCTTTTCACATTTCAAAACATCCTTATGTTTTTGCAAACACGCAAAACATAATTTTGCTCGTTTTGCCATGTCCCATCTTTCATTGGTATCCATTGCTTTGAATTTGTCACACGAAAATAACCCGTGGCTACCTTCGCATGCAGGACATGCTGTTTTCTCATTTGTAATTGCCGCATGACACACTTTTATCATTTCGGGCTTTTGTTTTTCAAATGCCGAGGGCGGTTTCTTCTGACCGTTTTCAATCCCTTCCAACATTCGGAATTCTTCTTCCATGAATTCCTTCAATTGTTCCCATAGTGGAAGCTCTTTTGAATTCCCGAGCTTCTTTTCCCAGTCTTTACGAACATCATCGCTTAGTTTTTGGGACACTATGAGAATAATCCAGTCATCCCAGTGCTCGACTGGGCGTTCCAGATTTTTCAATGCTAGCATGATTTGATCCGTCGTGTCTAGCAATCTCTTTAATGATCGAGATTCTGTTTTACTCTGGTTTTGTGATATTAATTTGTTCAAGTATTTTGACACCACAACCCGCTTATTCTCGAATCTATCAAAGAGTCTTTTCCATGCACTATCAAAGTTGGCATCCGTAATAGCCAAATCTTTAATCATATCGTGCGGTTCGTTCGAGACATTGTTTTTGAGCAATTGCATCCGTTGTGCATTTGTCAGTGATTTTTTGTCAATCACCACTGCCTGGAACAGATCTTTGAATGACGTCCAATTAAAATAATTTCCGTCGAATCTTGGAATCGTCATTCTTGGTAATTTGAGACCGTCGTCTGAGTTAACCATATTCGTTGTTTCCATTTGTTGCTGTAGAATTGTTAAAATGTCTTCGCTTGACATTTCCAGATCCTGCAACCTGACTGCATAATCCAACGGTATTTCATCCTCATCTATATCGCATTCCTCATGACTTATGAGTATACGAGTCCAGCTTTCTTGGATCATTTTACTTTTGATTTTGCAGTAAGCCACTGTCAGAGTTTCACCTGCAGCAACTTTTTGTTCAACATCTTCCATGGATTTCAGCAAAGAATCCATTTTTCCAATTTGTTTTTTGTAGAACACATCAGCGTCCGTTAGTTCACTATTTGATGATGAACTAGATTTCGCTACGCTCGGAATTTCGTTTAGTTCCTTTACGTAGCCTTGGTATAGCGCCTGAATTCGGTCCTTTAATTGAATGTAGCATGGATCTGGTGAGTTTGTAATGCTCTTACTATCGATGTTGCCACACAATGTTGAAAATTTTTCAAAGAATGTTGCTGCTTCGTCCAATTTCTTCGCTTTGTATGCGCTAGTCCGCCTTTTTGGTCCGGTTTTCGTGAAGACTTCCACTGTTTTTTCGAACACCACGCATATCGCTTTCAACTCTTTAATGTCTGCGACCGACATTTCGGAACCGTGCCACTTCTTTATTGATTTCGTCCCGAATTATTGTCGACGATTGTTTGTTTGGAATCGCCGCGTATTGTGCTTCAAAATTAATAACTTTTCGTGTTAACGCCGTTTTATTCAATTGTTTTTTCACTATTTTGTCTTGATTTTTGGTTCTGTTCCCAGAATCCAATCTCACGGCCCGAATTTTATGAATATTGATGCCCAATTTCGTGGCCAAACTGATGCGCGACGAAGGTTTTTTATTCTCTTGATTGTTAAATTCTTCGTTGTTCACTACAGTCAGCCCGCGCGACGTTGGTCGAGTTATCGAGTTTATTGGAATGTTCTTAGTCGTGAAGTGTGAAATGCGTTTCATCACTTCTAACTGTTTCAATTTTTAAACGAATTCAATTTAGTCAATGTCAACTTAATTTTTCGGTCCGTCTGATAATTAATTTCCACTTCACTTTGTAAAAAATTAAATTTCAGTAATTTCAAATGTTCTTTGGCTATCTGCCAATCAATTCTTCGCGAGAATTTCTATGTCATTCAATTTTCGACACTTCCGCGATTTTTCTTTGTGGACTGTATTTTCCAATTTCCCTTAGTCTCGAAGGACCAATAAAAAAGCTCAAATTAATCTTTCCAACGAAAGATATCAACATTGAGTTCTTTTTGGGATTTTTGAGTTTCAACCTTAGCCAGAATAAAACGTATTTGATTCAATGCTCCAAAGTAACTGACTTTATTTGTCACAATCATTTCCTTAAATAACAATTTTCATTAGTCTCTAATCCCACCAGAAAACATTCTTCATGA
>JANTFA010155517.1:0-10790 GCA_026413405.1 Phytosciara flavipes
TTAGAGGGACATTCATTTTTAAGATTGTAGGATTTTCTGATGAAAGAACTCCCGACTAAAGGACTTCCTAGACATCAGTGTCCATGTACGTCTCCTAAATATTCGAAAATTAATCTCGGAATCCCAAATAATCCTCAGACTGGTTTCAGCTCTTGATTTATGCGATCCTCGTCTTTAGTTTCAGCAATACACATACCCATGTCTTGTCTCGTGAATAGCAAACTTCAAACTGAATCATCTCGAAACTTTCCCCCGCTTTGTGCATTTCTATACTCAACATCGAATCAATGTCATCTTATTACACAGTGATCAGGTCCGGACTGGCCATATGGGCCGATCGGTCGTTACGATTGTGCTCTTACCTTTTTACTGAAAATTACTTTGCTGACGCCACTTCCGACTGAACGCTCTTTAAGCAGAATGCCCGATGCGCCTTTTGGTAGCCAGTGCAGGCCTGACAGTGATACTTTGCAATGAAAGTAGAGACAAAGTATGGACAATCGTTTGAATTTGTATGGACCGGACTCATTCTTGTAAAAAAATTCATTATGCATTTGAAGGAAGTCCTCCGCCAAACGTCATCAATAGACAACAATAGTTCGACAATTGAAATGACCAAGGAACAGAGCTATCGAGTGTTTCAAAAGAGCGAAACTAGTTGAATTCAACTGGTTTCGGGGTCACACGTCAAAAATTCATGAATGAAACCCAAAACTGAGAGTGAAGCTCAGTTTGAGTTTGTATGTGATTCATTTCTCTCATTTTGACGTGTGGCCCCGAGACCAGTTGGATTTAACTGATGAAAAAGTGCTCTACTCTAACACTCAATAGTTAGATTGGTTTTGTTTGAAGTAAAAAGCCTAATGCTTGAAACATAATCTATTACTTCATTCGTTTTAACATCAACTTATCTTTGTAAGCCGACGGTATCCGAAGGA
Source organism: Phytosciara flavipes (assembly GCA_026413405.1). NCBI lineage: Eukaryota > Metazoa > Arthropoda > Insecta > Diptera > Sciaridae > Phytosciara > Phytosciara flavipes. Next base: position 939 of record JANTFA010155517.1, read on the forward strand.
CATTACTTATTTTTCTCATTGCTGATGACGATTCGTCATTTTTATGAGAGATAGTTTGCTAGACGAGACAGCAAACGTAGCGTAGAACCAGTAATTTATTCTATCACTTCATTCGATCTAAGCATACCATGGCTTTTACTAGCATAAACATAAGGAATATGAAGGGCTATGATCTAAGCAGTAAATACTTTCGAGTCGAAAGTTTCGACCCATTGATTCCGTTTGCTTTTACATGCATTTTGCTCAGAAGACGACGTTAACTAGAGTTCCACATAAATATTTCTGTCGTTGTTGTTGATAATATACGATAAAAGTGTAGCTCTGAAATTTTATCGGTTCTTCTAGACGCTTGACGGCGAGTTTACAACGTGGAACGAGAAAAACCATAACCTTGCGCTTGTACAGTATAATGTTTGCTTAGGGGATGTCCATAAATGACATCCATCTTGATGGGTGAAGATGGGGGTGGATACGTCATGTTAAAAGTATTGCGAATTGGTGGGCGGAGGAGGGCAGGTTTTTAAAAATCTCGAGAAACAGTGAACGTCTTTTATGGACAGCCCCTTACTGTTGCATTGTTCTGTTGAAATGCTGATTGTATCAAAGTATGTATACCAATCGACGTATACAAGTGTTGAAGATAACAAAAGCGTCGACAAAGCCGCATACATGAGAGAGAAAAAAACAGATGTTGTGCATCATCAATGAAACGTATGATCATTACAATGGTTAAGTCTGACTGCGTGTAAAATTGTTTACAACGATTAGGATTGTTTGAAAAGTCGGTATTTGATGACAGATTAACTGACAAGGGAAACATTTTTTTTTCTTTTCATTTTTGAGTTATATTTTTTATGTGATGATTCAGAGACGTTCCATACTTGCATCAATATGGAATTGGATACTCTTTTCGTGTATGTAAACGCACATCGTTATAATAATTCTATTTTATCGTAATGCAAGATGTTTTAACATTCATGAGCGGACACATTTACATGTGTGTAGATACGCGTCGTAGTAATAATTATGTTACAATTTACTGTTCTCTTTATTCAAATTAAAATTTGAGTTCAACAGTCTAAATTTGAATTTGTTTTTCATTTTTATGTATGCCACAGCGCATTGGAATGTGGGTATGCATCGTGTTTGGAAAGGAGAAAAAAATTTCGAGAATTTTTTATTGGCGAATCGATTTTGGCTGAATTAATTTTTGCGACTTTTAAAATATCTGTAACTGGAAGGAACGACTCTAATCTTCGCTGCACTGCGATTAGGGAGGTCTTGTAAAAGAAGAAAATGGGAAACATTGTGAACATAAAACAATAGTTATTGGTTTACCGAGGAGAGAAAATAGAAAATTCCACCCGAGTAGGAATTTTCTGTATCTCTCCTCAGGTAAACACAACGTTATTCATGCGTGTGATTCAATATTTTTCTCCAAGAAAACATCAATTCGTCATACCATCCGTTTCGTACCGAGATTCAGAAATAGTAATTTATGCTTTTATAGATCCACAGACCGAATGTAAAAATAGGAAAAACATTTGTTAACGAGTTATATACAACGTTTCTCTCAAAAAAGGCAACGAAAGTTTTACTTTTCGTCACTGGGTTAAGAAAAGTGCAAATTTTTCCCCACGGGAGAGACAGTGCTGCACGTTTCTCACTAGCATGTCCACTAATCGTCAATGACACGAAATCTCCTCATGGCCTAGAAAGAAGACACACCTCACACATGAAATAGTTATTTTTCTTCTACCGCACTAGAGATCGATTGTTTATCCGAGGCGAAGCAGAGGTCAACACGATATTGTGTCCGAGAGAATACCGGCATACCTACGGTAGTAGAAACAAGCTTCAACAATACCTTCGGAATAACTGTGTGCAGTGCTTCTGTAGCCGAATGGCAGTAGTCGTTGCTTCATGATCGAATTGGTATCGGGTGTTCAAAGCCTGGTCTTGGCAAAATTTCCATTTATAAAAAGTTGGCGGTTTATTCAAGATGTTTTTGTCGCACTCAAAATCTTTTGTCTCATAATGACATCAATTACATGCATGGGAAGGCAGCAAGGAAAGGTTCAAGTTTGAATTGTAGTATTCAGAGTTCAAGCTGACATAGTAAACAGTTGTTTGTAATTGAAGAAGTGGTACCGTTCACATTCTGTATATGAATATTATGATATGGAATTGATTAGTGGAGCTGTAGAGTCTGGGTTTTGTTTGTTTTTTTCTTGTTTCATGACTAAATTACCAAACATAACGGGTTAAGTGCAAAGGAGTGAACGTGCCCCTCACCCCCATGTACTCAGCGTTTCTGATGTGCACATTGAAAGTGATAACAAATTTGAGAATCTTTTGTTTTTAAGAGCGCGAATGGTTGTTCGTTCCCGGTACCCGTTCAGAAAATCGTTTGGCTTGAAACTCTACGAACGTCCTACGTATTCGTTAGACAGACTTGGGACAGTGAGCGTCGTGTTTCAATACTGCGGATGAACTAAATTACAGTACGAATACACGAGAGTGGAGTGTAGTTGAATGATAGAATTAATGGGATGGCATATGGTTGACACAAAGTGTGTCCGAGGTAATTGTAATTGAGGTTTACCTATAAATAAAATTCATTCGAAAATGTTAACAAATTTGCAGCTAATCCGGCTGGCAGTTAAGCGACTGTTTTTAGCTGCTGCAGTAAGATATTGTAGCATTCAAGTGTGGCTACCAGACTGGTAGTACCAGTGCCGTTTTGGTAGCAGTAGTGATCGTTTCAGCACTTCTTTGCTGAGAAAGTCAACATTGATCACTACACTGTGAACTTGTGGAACCTCGAAGCTAAATATAGTCCGTACCATTAGCTTCTTATAAAAATTGGATCTGTACTGAATGTGAACACAGCCCATACTCGTTACGTGAAGTCTGAGTGTGTTCCAGGTTCCAGCTAACATAGTGAAGCCAAACAATTAGTTCTTTTTGTTCAATTTATTGAAAAGAAATAGCTGAACGGCATGATAATGCAATTCGTACTCATGGCCGTTAGCTTAACAGTGCTATAGAAATAGAAAGATTAGGTACATTCTTTGTACACACGAATATTAATATGTAAGTACGCCGAAGTATCGGTTAACAATTCGTGAAGAGAATCAGATATTTCTTCGTATTCATTCATACTAACTACCACACATAATTTCCTTTCTGTTGGCTCTGAACGTATGAATGTATATCGTATCATTATGTGCGCTGACGCATTCCACTTGCATTTTAAGTGAATGTAGCAGGACAGTTGAATCAATTTCAAGCGCGATGCCATATTAACATTTTACATGCAAACCTCAGCGTTAACATTATTTTTGCACATTACACCACACCCTTTTGAATTGGTTTTGACTTTTTTCTTGCGAATTTATTGGCAAAGGAGGGGACACATTACAATCTTGCTTGCATGGTCATTGAAATGATTCTGCTCGGGGAATGTTGTGTACTAATTCATGACAAATCGCACACTTACCGATTTCGCTGTGTCTGAAGACATCGTTTTGTTTCAAATTTTGATAATCCTTTTTATTGAAATGCTGACCGGATAATCACTTGTCAAAATATTAATACTGAAAAAGTCCTCGCTTTTCACACCCCAAAAATGTTTTTTTTTTTAATTTGAATGAACACCGGGAAAGGAACCGAAACTTTGTTTCACTTAGAGTCTATGCTAACGTTCAACACTTTATTTGTCTCACTTTATCGCTTCACTGTTCGGAAATAAACTAGCCACTAAAAAAATGCCGTCGGTTTTTCGGAACAACAAACATTTATAAATTAATGGCTCAAACTTCATTGATACCAACACACACGTCTCACAAGAGAGATGTTATTCGGTTTTTGTAGTAGATTTAAAAAGTCTCAAAAAGCATAATAGAACGGGGTGCTGTCAAAAGTGGTTTTTGTGCGGTTTTTTTTAAAATATTTGTCATCCTTCCTGGTCCCTGCTTCTATTTGACCTAGCTGTGTAGGTTGCTATAGGCGTTCTTGAAAATTATTAGATAGTCAACTGATAGTAGATTCTGTACCTCTGCTAAAAATGTTTATTTTGACGATTTCGAAGTAATCCATGTGCAACACGCACTTCAAACGAAAGCGACAACCAGCTGGCAAATAAAGGGTAGTAAAGTTGAATTGTTGAATTCACACTCGTCCGTTTTGGTTTTCGTTAAAACACCTCTGTCATGTAAACGTAAGCAAAACGCAGTGAAAACGGAGACCAAAACGGACGAGTGTGAGTTCCACATAATTTATATGAAAAATGTTTTCAAAGTTTTTACAGTGTCAAAGTTTCTAGTTTCTATTTGGAGTATATCACTCATGATTGAAAAGCGTTGGCGTTATTTCATCCAAGGCTGATGAGCCTAGTCATTTCTTCAGGTAAATGGTGTCACACCCAAGGCCATACTCTTCGGAAGTCTTCCCATCCGCCGAACAGTAAATGGTTTCACACCTCTTGAAAAAAGCTCACCACAGCCGAGTTTGTATGACGTGGTGAAATTTTCGTTTGTAAAGTGGTTTGTCAGCCGTCAGCCCATTACCTGTTTGACAAGACCTCCTCAGAAAATAGTTTTCGCTGTTTTCGCATTAACTCGGTGCATTTTCACTGCCAAAGAAAATCTCGAAAAATTTCTCAGGGACCGAATGTACATTTTGCTGTCTAAGAACAAATGAGTGGTACAGTAGGTTAATACATCAGATGAATTAGTTCCCGTGTGCAGTATGCTATTTTGCTTTACGAGCGAGGTAGAAGATTTTACTGCCTGTCACGGTGAAACCAATTTTCTTTCTTCCGAAAAAGGTAAAATTAAACTGAGGCACACAAAATTTCTTAAAGTTGTAGGAAGTGCCTTCATCTGGAATCTGGAGTAGAGAGTTACTTACTCAGTTGAAAAAAGGCCGAGTAAAACGCAATCATAGAGCTGCACTGCCGATGATATTTTTTTCTTTACTATTGAATTCAAATAAAAGTCTACGGTCGTTCTAACTCAAATAAGCATTTAATTGAATATATTTTTGTACATAAATAACTAGACCACTTTTTAGCATCTACTGATTTTGTTGTTAAAATTTCAACTGAAATTAATTTCTTAAATAAAAATCGAGAAATAAATTCTTTCAGATGAGATTCTGAATAAGGAAATTAAAAACGAGGCTCCACTACTCTAAACTCTTGTAGTACGCACAATCTAAATCATTTCTAAAAATACAAGACACTGTTGCTGCAACAATTTTAAAAAAATCCTTTATTTTTAGTGTCCCTAAAACGATTACAGTCCCAAAACTTGTTGTTTAATTTTTGTCGCAATTTTAATTAGTGTCATCAAAATGAAGTCCTGTCTTTATCACTGTCGTATTAATGAAAGTGTCAGATGAGTACCTTTTTCGAATGAGGAATGAAAATCAACATGAATTAGCGCCGTTAGGCTACCTAAAATTTTAAATTAAACGCAGTATGTCTATCACAATCGCAGCGTTAAAATCGAACTGTTCGCGTCATTCTCATATTCGAGTGCGTAAGAGTTTACGCTGTGAAATTAAAAAAAGAATCAAAAACCGTCAAAAGCGGTAATCGCAACACGGAGATTTTTTTTCTCCACACTGATTGAACTGAGAACAACTTTTCTGGAGCGGACGTTACAGAAAAAAGGCTTTTCCATGCACTTTTCGGATGGTGAGCCAAACATCGTTTCTGTCACTTGTCTTGAACCATTTATCGTGAATACAAATCCTGCCTTGATCAAAATTTGAACCCCTGACATCAAAACCTAACACTTTTCGAGCAACATATTATTTTCAAGCGTAGAGTTTTGTGAAGTTCCGAAAAGTAAATGTGAATAGCTCCTGGACTGGTCACACATACGACGAATGGAGGCTACTTGATCGTTCATACAGTAAAATGTATGTTGAAGATAAAGTTTCGCATTGCAAAATTTGACTTTTCGCCGCATTTCGTAACTCGGTGCATGAATTACTATTTTGACATGTTATCACACTAAGCTAGAACCTGACCTGACAACCTGAACTTGATAATAAAACTTCGACCTCACCCGAATTGACATCGAACCCGTTTTCAACTTGTCCTGTAAAAATATGGTGAGCAACATTTTAATTCGCTGAACTCAGCGAGTCTATTTGAGTGTTCCAACCAAGTTGATTCTAATTAGTTCGGGCCGAATGAGGTCAGGTCAAGTCATCACGTCAGTTAATTACAAAATAGCCTTCACTTGAAACTGACCTGAAATTTTCATGTCACCAATTTTAAGGTTCAGGTTGGGGCCCTGGAATTTTGGATGTCCATAACAGAACACAATTCGCTCACTTTTCTAATGTGTTGCATTCACAATTCCAATATAAATTAGCGAATGATGCTGAATGAATCAGTTGAAGGACGCGTTTTTCTATAGAAATTCAATTACTAAGAACTAAAAGTGTTGAAACTAGTAAAATGAGTCATCGATAGATTCATCACCTTTGAGGTGTGTGTGTTTGTTGTTCAACGCGTTTCACACGGTCGGAAGGCGTCAACAAGAACATAGAACCTTAAATCACATACGCACTCAACAAAATGTTTCGATTATTATTATCAATGCGAAAACACTAAACTATCTGTTCGGTGACACTTGAATGTTACTGGGCGATAGTCCTTTTTCCTGGATAGCTACCGCAACAGCTGTCTCAATGAAATTCGAATGGTTCATTGGATCCAATGGTGCTGCTCGTACCGCTCTGTTCGCAACAGTCGCTTCAACACTATCGTTACGCATCGAATCCAACACAACATCTGATCCACTTGTCTGTTGTAATCCACAATTGTCGATTGCCATCGAAATGGCACAGTCTTCGAAACTCAATGATCTCGTCCGGCCCATAACCGAATTCGAATGATAGAATCGGGTAGCTGGATAATTGAAATCGGTTGGATCCATACTCTTCAGCTGGTCAAGTAGGTAATTGACTTTATTTTCATGCAAACATCTGTTTATCACGGACTGTTGCCACGTCTGAAGTTCTTCGTTTGTCATTTCAACGTACGTGTTGATTATGTAGGATGAATTCTCCAGCATTTCCTGTTCGGAGAACGATTCGAGAGGAATAGCATCTGTAGATGTTAAACGGGATCGTTTTGTCGAATTGTGGTACGGTGGCGAGTTCATGATTTGTGTTTTGTATGGAAAATGTTCCTTCAATGAAAGGAATGCTTCGGTTATTTTGAATGTTCCATTCGGACTATTGCAATTTTATGCCACAAACCTTTCACAAGGATGAAATGTCGTCGCAACTATTGAACTGGTTTCACAAAGTTTTTTTTTTGTTATTGTATTAAATCAACATTCGCCATTTTGCTTTCACTGAATGTACTAGTTTTTTTTGTCTCTTTTCAGACTGACAACGATTGAGAGCGATGCGAGCGATGCACTATCGAACATGAATTCTCTCAATTTTCTCTTGTTTAGACGTTTGACAAGTCCAGCCAGGCGCTCTATAACACAGATAAAAGTACTAGAGCTTGGGACTCTTTCGCGCAACATTCAAAATTGATTTTTATTATGGGTTTCTATTTATGTTGGTTCCTATTTTTGGTAAAAATGCTTTTTGTGTAAGAGTTCGATAGACAAGAAGTAGCTTTCATTTTCATTACACATCTTTTTTAGACCCGTACGAAGTACGAGGGTCTAATGTACACACTCTTATGTCGAATTCACATGTGCATTTCGAGTTCCTGAGTAAATGAGCTTCAGATTCAAAAAGAAACGCAAAAATATTTGTTTTGACGCAAAATTTTTAATTTGATGGCAACGCTAAATCGACCAAAACTGCGTTGAAAATTCAAATATTTTTGGCGCACTTACCGCGCGAAAACAGAAAATGTTCATCTGTCTGTCAGTGAACAAGATAACTTGAGTAAAACGAAATACATTTTTATCGGATTTTTGTTCCTCGATTCGTATATATACGAATGCTTGAAAGTTTAAGTACAAAGATTAAATAAAATCTGTCGAATGGTCGAATTAGTGCTATCTTCGAGGTCTAGTTAAGGTACTCGGCCATACGTACGGTATTCATAATTTTTTTTGGTTTGAAAGGTAATGAAAACCGTGAAACAGTAGAATGGGTTTCGGTTACATCCACCATTTTGGACTGTAGTAGTGCCTGTCCATATTCAGGGCACATTTCATCAGATTTTGGTGGATTATTTTCAGAATGTGATTTTAAATTAAACTTCGTATGGGACTTTCGTAATTGCTGACAGCAATTTGCTTTCAGCAATTTTAGCAAGGGATGAGTTTGAATGAAATGATGCCATGATCGAGGCTACACACTAAGGAGGTTATGCCATCTGCCATTTCTACAGGTAAATGGTGTCACGCCTTTCTCATACAAAAAAACACACCTCATTAAAGTTTCCATGGCGTGGTGAAGTTTTTGCGTGAAAAGTGGTGTTACAACCGATCAAGTCGATGAAATTGTCAAATTTAGGAATCCATGAAACGTTCGACTTCTTCATAGTGTAACCCTTGTACCTGCGTCGAGGTAACCTCCACCACAGTATATAGAGCCTTGGGCAAGACCTCCTATGTACATAGCCTTGGCCACTAATGATAGTGAATATGCAATGCGAGCGAAGCGAGTGGAACATTTATCTGTTATCGATTCGAAATTGTGCTGCATTCGCATATTTGTGAACTAAAATTTTTTTTTTGAAAGTTTTTATTTCAAAATATCCTGAATAATTGCATAGTGAAGACAATGAGGAAAACTATCTCTTCAAAAGAACAAAATCTAATCTTCCCTGAATTAAAAACAGCGCATTTTCTTAATTGTTGTCTACCTCGAACCATTATTTTAACGTATAAAAAGCATTTTGCTGCTACTTTCTCCATTGCTCTGCTGTTACGTATTTTATTTCTCCATAATCTTGTGTTAGCAACAAATTTATCCGTTGGCCATTTACCATTGTGTAAGCCTTGGTGTCGACCCTGTATTCTCCGGATGGGAAAATTCCCAATGCGTCCAAATTATCCATTGGTACGTTGTATTCATATCGTCTGCCCTGTTAGAAAATTACAATTTATATACGAAGCGAATTGTTTTGAAATTCTGTCAATTATCGGTATTCCTACAACGCATAGGTCTCACAAACACTCCTAGAAGCAAATCTTTTCGCACGTAATTAACTTTAAACGAATCATTGCGAAAGAACTAACTCTCTCTTATCAGGCCCTAACTGGCTACCAAAAGGCGCATCGGGCATTATGCTTGAAGAGCGCTTTAGTGTAGTGAGGGGCTCAACTTTCTAGTCGAAAAAGGCGTCAATTTTGAGTAAAAAAGGACAAGGGCGCAATCGGGCCTGCTCTTTCTCCACTGATTTCGGTTATTTGTGTCATAAAATAATGCGTGTATTGAAAAATTTCACAATGTGCAAGAAGCGCGCATGACTTCCTATGGATAATTCACACAGTAAGTGCGCTTCAAATTCGAACAGAAACACAAAAATATTTGTTTCGACGCACAGTTTTCATATGGTGATAGCGTTAAATTGTCAAAAAGTCCGTTCCAAATTCATATATTTTATACTTCTTACTAATTATGTACTTCTTAGTGACGTGATCGTTTTTGCATTTTTCACGTGTTCACATCTGTTCGTTTTAATAGCTGAATATATTCGGTTTTACATGGAGCTATAGTGACTCACTTCAGCAATCCTTGCTACGAAACAAATGGCACAAACATTTGAAATTGTTTCTGGACCAACAGAATAATATCAAGGCTATATACTGGTGGAGGTCACCTCGATCGCCATTTTATTCAAGGCTATAT
>JANTFA010155528.1:0-20542 GCA_026413405.1 Phytosciara flavipes
GGGTCACACAACGCTGCGTCTGCGATCCGAATCATGCGTTTCTTTTTAAATTTCGAGCGGACTTACGGCGTGAATTTTGTTAATGAGGCTGGTTGGTTTTTGTGGTAGTTAAGTTAATGAAAACGTTTCTGAACGAGAAATGTCAGAACAACGTAGGTAATTTAACTTTGCTCAGGTTTCACGGCGAATTTTCCGCTTCCGAACAATGTACGGATTCACTTGCCTTTCATCTCAACCAAATGTCACTGAATGTAAGAACATGAAGCAACTGCACGATTGTCATATTTTGCAAGATGGCATTTTTCGTCGATGGTGCAGCCAAAATGAGAACTTGGTTAATTATCACCGCTGCACAATTTCGTTGACAGAGAGTATTGTGGGTATGGAATTATTCCTTATTGAATTTCGACCATAATTCCTCTATGTTCTTTAGCTCTTTGATCTCAATAGATACATCCCAGCAATCTGTTTTTCACAAAAGTGCCAATCGTTTGAATTTGTAGGGGCCGGAGGACATGCGGATTTTGCAAGGATCTTCCATTTTCGCATCGAACGAACTCATTTCTGTAAAAAAAAATTTGCATACTAAATTTGAAGATTGAGTTCGATGAGAAAATGGAAGATCTCTTGCAAAATCCAATGAAACTAGATGGACAGATATGGACAAGTCATACAAGCCGGAGGACATACGAACTTTGCTTTTTAATAGTCTTGAACGGACTCATTCTCAAAATTGATGAAGAATTTCTTTACAAAAATGTGTTCGTTCGATGTGAAAAAGTAAAATCGCATATAAAATCTACATGTCCTCCTGCTAGAACAAATTTTGACGTATGGCTATACCTCCTAATCTACTTTCATGGCATGTCCTCCGGCCCATACAAATTTAAACGATTGGCCATACCTGGTCTCTACATTCATTGCCGCGCAACCTTTTAATCTGTTACGTATTTTGTTTAAAAAATCTCTGACACAGAATCTATTACTTCATTATCTTTAACATAAATTTAACAATTCAATAAGTGAAGCCAGGCCTGTGTGTTTCATTCTTTGTTGTCGTTATGTTAATAACCGGTGACGAGCTGACAAAAAACCGATTGCACGATGCCTTGCATATCAAAATCGAATGAAACCTGGCATCATTGCTTCTGTGAATTTCAGTTTATCAACAAAATACTAACACAACAAAATTGGATAGTTTTTCATTAATCTACGCTGCCATTAACAAAAACAACAACAAAGAAAAAACTGTATGACCTGGCGTTTCAGTTCTTTATTCGGCGTGTGTGTAGAGATGTGTTGTAGTTGTAGTGTACACAATTATAGTAGATTTATGGATGACGTTGTAAGAAAGTCGCGTATATCGCTTTGATATTTTTATTTTTCCTTTGTCGTTGATTATATCACACGACGAATTTTATTTCCATGGATGAGTGTGTGTGTGAGTATCACTGTATGTCTGAATGAGTTGATGTATGTGACATCCACACATAACACTGATACCCACACTAACACAAACACTTTTTTCTTTTTTTATTTCATTTTTTTCCTTCAATTTTTGTTCAGTTGTATTGGTGTGTTTTTCAGTTAAAATATCAGACCATCTGCTCCCCACCTCTGTGAAATATATACAGCTGGAAAATAATATACACGAACCCGAGTGTAGTCATTTCGTGATGATGAGTCGACTGGACTATATAGCAGAGCGCAGCCATATTGATTGTTGAAAACACCACCAGTACACCAGTATACAAACCAGCAAACTTTACCATACATTTTTTATTTGTTGCCGTGTGTTGACGACGAGTAGAAACGTTGTTTTTTTCCTGCTTGAAAGACCACAAAAAATTCAAAGCTGAAAATTGTCCAATTTATTGCAATCGTTCGATGCAAATAATTTGTGTAAAATCCAATTTAACATATCATTTTGAAGCGGTGAAATTGTGTGTGACGGTCAGGAGTTTTGTGTGTTCGGTTTGTGAGGAAGAAAAAAGTTGAGCATTTTTTTCCCCTATAAATAATCGTACATTTCGTGTTCACAAAGTAAAACCTCAATCGGGAAACGTCATATCGCATACAAAAAAAAAAGTTCTTTGGCTTGGGAAATATCATAAAAAGCGTTCAGAATATGGACGATAAATATTGTGTGCAACAAGAGAAATAGTGTTTTGCTGTTTTGTTTGATCGAAATTGGATTAATTCAAACGACCAGAGTAGATCCACCAATCAACCATTTACAAAAAAGTGTTTTTGATTTAACTTCTACAATTTCGACGGATAAAGGAAAAGTTACAGGCCGCCTGTGTGAACAAACGACGACCGATCGAATCCGTTTTCCGATTAAGTTTTTTTTTTCTTTTTGGTTCGGTGTGTGATACGCAAAAGATTCCATTCTAACATTTCGCTTGTGTGAACATAAAACCCCGTCGAACGGCGTATATAAAATCGACTTGAAAAAAAAAGCTTTTTTTTCTCTCTATCGTTTCTTTGAACCGCGATAACCAAGTAAATGCTTGTGTCAAACCCCAACGATAGTACAAAGTCACAACAAAATACATTCAATACCGCAACAGTAACAATTTTCGAGAACAACCAACAACAAACAAATCTTAATTATGAGACTGGAAGTGCATTCAGCCGCTGACTTTCTAATGAATTTGTTGCGCGTCCACAAAGGTGTCAAACATGCAAATTCACTACCAGAAAATCAACTGCAACATTTCAAAGGTTCCCTGCAACAACTGCTGGTGATGCATTTCCGCAGCCACTGGTATCCGGACGTCCCAACCAAAGGATCCGGCTACCGATGCATTCGCATCAACGGCAACATGGATCCGCTGGTGGAAAAGGCCGGCAACGATGCTGGCCTGCTGCCGCGAACTCTGCGCAAAATGTTACCATCCGAACTGACGCTGTGGATCGATCCGGCCGAGGTGAGCTACCGCATCGGCGAAAACGGTTCGATATGCGTGCTGTACGATTCACAGAGTCGGTCCAGTCCGTCATCCGATCTGGACTCGACGGGCAGCGGTGCGATGAGTGATGAATTCATTATGGAGCGTGTCGGTCGCATGGATCTGACCGATATGCAACTGATGGATTTCTTAGAGAATAAGAATGTCGGTACACCAACGAAGGCCAGACCAAATAATAGTTTAGGTTCCAGTGGATCGGACGACAGTCAGCTTAGCCCACCGCTTAGTCCACCATTTCAATTAAACAACATCAATAACAACCAGCGAGTGTCCCACTATCACAACAATGGGATTCGTCGCAGCCGTAGTCGTAACAGTAATAATATGCAACATCAAATGAATTACATGTCGAATCATTCGGACTCGGCACCGCACATGTATCATAATTGGGATAATGGATTCTCGAATACCAACATCAACAGCATCAACAAAGTACGTACTCAATGTTAACCATCCGAGTCATTGAAATTGTTTTCTTGGTTTTTTTTTTATAATTAATTTCCACACAGACAAAACGAAAGAAAATTTTTTTGTAAAATTGGAAAGGAAGAAGGGAAGGAAATCAGGGTTTTTCAAAGATTTTGATTGTCTTTGGATTGTTAAGAAGAAGAAGAAAAAAAACTTTATTTTTTGTGTGTCGCATTCGTCGTTGCTGTAGTGTTAATGATTTTGATCTACCGATCTACCATATGTTTAGTTTGAATAAAAATTCTACCAAAAATATTTCCGATGACAAAACAAATCGTTATTACAAAATGAACGACTGATACGCAACTCATGAATGGAAACTTTTTCGCTGGTGTTATCCGTGTGTCGGCTATATAAACTGACTTGTTCATAACCCCTGGATATAAATTTCGGTTATTTTGTATTGGTGCGTTGTTCAAAGTAGCAACTTTTCTATTAATAATCATCCCCTTTCGAATCATGGAATCATGATGTTTTGTGTGTGTTATACACACACTCGACATCACCATCATCATCATCACAATAAGCACATTCGTTTCATGTAACGTGATTATTTGAATCGCTTTGCTGAGAACATTTCCATTCTCATTTCTATTCCCCGAATATATTGCTGCTCAAACAAAGACCTTTTAAAAGAAACGTGAAGTGGTGGTGTTTTATAAAACTCATGAAAAAAATGATTGAAAAAATCTCACGTTTTTCCGTTTGCCGTGGCTGGGTTTTTTTTCCCTTCCATTCTTTGATATTTGGAATTTTATAAAAATATTCAAATGGCCACTGTGTGTTAACGATGGATGGTGTAATTCACTACGAGTATAGGCCAGGAGATGAGATAAAATAAAAACAAAACAAAATAATTTCGAATTTTCTGTGTACGTGCCAGCTAGCTCGTAGTAGAGTATTCGAATAGAAGGTTTCGTTTAACGTAATTATTGATGTAGCTGAAGGACCATATCGTCACCATCCATTTGTTTGCTTTCATTTAAAACTTCTTCTTCTTTTTTTCTTAAATGTTTTCAATGAGATGGTGTTCTCTATACATCACCATATACCACACGAGAAACATGATATAGTGAGAGGTTGATGTTCGGTTTAGTTTCATTAAAAAAAAAAACTATTCTCAGACGATGTTTGAAAATTATGGTACAATTAAACAGAAGCACACATCCAGCATATGTGAGTGATCCATACACCATGTTGATGTGGCATTTTGGGTTTTCCAGAAGAAGAAAAAAAACCCTCGACAGTTTTGTAATGGAAATGATTTGTCTATGTGGGCAAAGGGATCCGTTAGTTTTGGTTGAGTGATTTCGGTTGTTGCTTCCATAATAATTACGCCTTTCTCCGGTTTGAATACAACTTCGAATCTCATTTCAAATTTTCAAATTTATCGTTTCCTTTGTTCGACTTAAGTAGATAATTTAGAAGAAAGAAAAAACCAACTGGAAAGAGAAGCTAAACGCTATGCGTTATTTGTACAAAAAGACATTCCATAAATCCGTCTTATTTCATCAGTCGCTTTTTTCATTTCTGAATACTTTTAAGTCATTTGAATGATTAATTCATTTCCAAGAAGCTAGCAATTTTTCGATGGATTTTATCGGACCCGGTTTTTTTCATTTTATTTTCTAGAAAATCCAATTAGATAGCAGAGACACAAGCGAGTGATAACGTTTTTTTTTTGTTATTTGTTTGTCTTTCGATTTTCTGTGGTCTTTGTGATAATAAACGTAAGCGTTGAATCACAATACACACGTTTTAATTGATTGTCCCCGTATCTAAAATTGAGACCGAAGTACTCACAAACCAGTTCAGTTTCGGATAAGAAGGTTTATAATGACTGCAATTGAAAACTTTGTTTTTTTTATTTCTGTAAACAATAACAATAAACCGTCCATCCCATGTCATACAGTCCCGCCTTCATTGAATCAATATTCGACAGAGTTCAGTGTGGATTTCCTCTTTCGGTTTACCGTCATGTCGAAAACACACAAATCAAAATCAAAAGTTGGTTTACCGACAGAGGGATTGCCTTTGATCAAATCATAGATTAAACTGTCCAATTTGAATATCATTTCGTTGTTCTTTGTTGTTTTGATTTCCTCGTAACGTTGTTATCGTTTGACGATTGACGAACAATGAGAAAAAAGTGTTTCTTTCTCGGATGATAAGCGAATCATTCGAGTGTACCTTCCGAAGGGATTCTCGAATTGAGAGACTTTTGACGTCATTTTCCATTGTTATTTGAAAGAGGACGACAATGTCCTCATGAGTTCAATTTCTTTGAGTTAAGAAGGCTCTAGGGACTCTTTTGTTTAATTGTTTAAACAACCTGTCATCCGATGACGTTCGCTTTCAATTATCCCTAAAATATTGAATCCAATTCCCCGTCTCGTGTCTCATTTAGTTTACATGGACTTGCAGTTTAAGCCAAGTCTACATACTGGGGAGGTCTTGCCGAACAGCTAATCAGCTGACACAACTTTTCATACAACAATTTCACCACGTCATGCAAAATTGGCTGTGGTGAGTTTTTATGGAAAAAATGGTGGATGGTAAGACCTCCTCAGTACTATTATCCTTGCAGTGAGACAACAACAAGTCAAATTAGATTGATGATGTCGCCACATCTACACAGAGAAATCCAAATCCCAAGCCTCACAAAAAACATTTCAATTCAATACAGAAATCCTTTCTCGTTAGCGCTGCAATTAACCAAGTCGTCAAAATTCTATTCCTCTACAAATTTCTCGTTCAGCCAATACACAATCGCTTTCAGGAATTTCCCATTGTGTCATCGTTTTTGTGTATATTTTAATGCAAAAAATAAACCATGGCGAAATCGTCTATTTTTAGTGTTATGGTTTGTGCGACCCAAAACGACGGGTTCACAGCCGAAAAGCAAAAATTTTTCAGTTCGTCAAGTCGCCTCTTAAATCGCAACTATACCACACGATGATGATGATGATGATTTGTTTCTCTTGTATCAACAAGACTGTTTGGATGACAAATGTTGCTATTTATAAAGTTTTTGATTATTACACAAATGCACGCGTAATTAGAAAAACATGCGAACCCAATTTTGTGTCGTTGCCATACGACCGCGTTGTCGTTCTATAACTTTTCTCATCAATACCCGAACCAAACCAAAAAAAAAGTCCCCTCACTCTGTGTGTGGGAAACAATTTCGATAATTTATCGATAGTTGGTGGTTGTAATTATTCCAGAAATAAATTTCAGCTTCGAGAACCAACCGTTTGCCGTCTGTGCATATAGTCTCCCCATGTATACAACACACAGACACACCAAAATCGAATTGATTGCATGCAGTTCAAATTGTATACACACGAAAACCACTTAAGCAAAAGAGGCTAGGGACGTTTTCGGTTCACACCAGCAGTCGAATTGAATAGTTTGTATAGAAAACAAAGAGAATTTTCACTAACACTTTAATTGGTGGATTGGGAAAATGAAAACGTTACCAACCGGAATACTCACATACAGATGTCATGTCACGAAATGGCATAAAATATTATTTTACTTCAGAGAGATTGAGCGAGACGATCAACGCTGTAATAAAGTGCATTTCATGCCATTAAAATGAAACATTTTCAACGTTTTCACGTTTTTGTTTCTCGAGTTTTATTTTCTCCCCATGCTTTCTATCTGCTCATACTTCATACAATGTTATACCCGTCCGTCGACGTGTACAATATTTTTATTGGAGACAATTTTTTTATGTTATGCACATTAATATATGACATGCAGAAGTCCCACATGCCCCTTTTGTGTCGATCTGGCCGACTCCTTCTGACTTTATTTTACTAAAAGGGGAGGTTGTTTGACTTTCGTTGCCCAAACGTTTGTACCTTACGATCATCTTGTTCCATAACACTTTTCCTTATCAAATCAATAATATTGGAATGCAAATTGTAGCGAGGTACTAGATTGAAGTACTAGATCCGACTACGAGCCATTCGGCGATTTTATTTTTAATTTCTCCGGGGTATTATACCGAGGAAAGAGAATTTTTGGAATTCATTGATTTCAACTTCGCCATGCATGCAATCGACGATCCCATCGTATGCTATGACTCATTGCTTTATTCGTGAGAGAGATGACGCCTGGAGCTTTGTCCAAATAATCATCTTCTTTTCTTGCTTTCGCTATCCACTCCAAATAAAATGATGGTTTTGTTAAAGCCGTTTCCGGTTCTTTACAAGAATGTTCGTCAGATTCGACTCTCTTTGAATTATATCCGATGTACGTTATGCCAGCTAAATAGAAAGAATTTTTTGTGTTTTTTCTACTGTCACTTTTCGACACCTTAATTCTTTTAGGTTTTCAAAGTGAATTTTCTGATTTCTGTTTTCTATGCTGAGTTCTTCTAGCTATACTTTATTAGCTAGTCCAAAGGTGCCCAAAGGAATTACCTTTGTGAAAATAGAAACTTCAATTCTTCCGAATTAGGTAACATTAGGATGTCTAACCACCAGTGTTGAGCAAATCGTGTTCACTGCGGGTTGCCACATCCAATGTGGACTAGTTCCACCTTCTATCATCCTTCTTTGATTGCAAGCAAATTGGCTTGACCCAACGATTGAAGAACAAGGAGTCACTGAGCTCACTACCCTTATAATGTACGTACTGAGATGCAGTTGTGAGTTGCAAATGCCTAGAATTTACGAAAATAACAACTGTGACTATTTCAGTACTACATTGAAGTACTGGATCAAAGTATTACATTCGACTACAAGCCATTTGGCTATTTCATTTCTAATTCCTTCAAAAAAACAACAAATATTTTTCAACGATCCCATCATGCGTTTTAAGACACATCGATTTATTCGCGAGACAGATGATGCCTGAGCTCTGCCCAAATGATCATCTTCTTGTCTTGCTTTCATTATCCACTCCAAATAAAACGATGGTTTTGTTAAAGCGTTAACAGTTTCCGGTTCTTTACAAGAATGTTCGTCAGATTCGACTCTCTTTGAATTATATCCGATAAACGTTACGCCAGCTGAATAGAAACTATTTTTTTGGCTGTCTTTTCCACATTCCAAAGGTGCACAGAGGAATGACCTTTGTGAAAATAGAAATAGTTTTTCTTTATAACATTGGAAGGTATGTGTTGTACTTGCTACCATTCCTGTAAGTAACATGGCCCTCGACCAGTGTTGAGCGAATCGTGTTCACTGCGGGTTGCCACATCCGATGTGGATTAGTTCCACCTTCTATCATCCTTCTTCGATTACAAGCAAATTGGCTTTACCCAACTTTACAAGAATTGTGTTCAATTTTCTTTGAAGTTATATTTTTTCAATAAATCTTTTAAGTTTATGATTTCAGCATTAGAGTGCAAAACCGGAGTGACTCTCCCAAAAAAAAAATTTTCGTGGAGCTTCGCCGACATTTCTGATCTTTTGATAATTATTTTCTACAGTGATATAATTCTTTCATCATTTCCATCTTCTATCATCCTTCTGTGACTGAATGCAAATAGGCTTCACCCAACGATTGTAGAATAAAGAGTTACCGAACTCACCATCCTTACTTGAATGTAATCATAATTTGTGAGTCTTTTACCCTTACTATAGAGACAATGAGCTGCAGTTATGAGCTGAGAATGCTTATCATTCACGCAAAGAACTGCGACCACCTTCACTTGAAGGTAAGGATTCATTGTACGTCGGACACCACTCAAATCAGTGGGACGTCTGATGTCATTAATGTTAAACCGAGGCGATCTTTTATGCAATTGTTTGTTAGACGTTGAGTTGCGTTGCTTTTTCTCTCCCTATCCACAAACAACGAACATAATTAGATAATGAGATTAATTTGAAATTATCTGATCGTTTTGATTTGTTTATTTTCAAAGAATAAATCAACATGAGCACAACGAATGAAAATATTTTTAAAACATATTTCTGTCTATAAAGCCAGTTTTGTATGTGGCATTGAACTCATTTACATTAAGATTTGGTAAACGTCGAACATACATCGAGAATATAATATTATCTGTTTCTCTCAAATAATATTAAATTTCCAGCCAATCATTTCCATAGACAATCGCCACAGTAGTAGAACATTACTTTCGAAGTGTGAGTCGAGTGATGATGTGTATCCCATAATATGCCTTTGTGTATAAGCCTGCCTGCCTGCACATATATTCAATTTAAATGCGGTATTGTCACAATACGTATGTGTGGTTGCGACAGAGGAAGATTAATTCAATCAAAATCAAATTCATGTTCGGTCACGTTGATACACTGCCACTGGCCATATGCATCATGTAGGTACCCAACGTTTTCGCTCGAATAATTTTCATATCTAATTAGACTTCGAGTTTTGAAAGTTCGATGCCGTTTTTTTTCTCTCTCTCCTCGGATCTGGTTGTTACACGTTGAAGAAATCGTGTATCAGGTTCCTTAAGCAAACAAAGTAACTGTCGACCGGAATGAATCACGAATCATAGTGAATTCAAACATGATTAACTGTGTCTATAAATACATCCATACAATCAACCGGCGATACATCCCATGTTAATTAGACAGACACATTATTCAAATCAGCATTTCAAAATGATATTCTTGCGGCGTAAATGTGCAATCCCATTGTAATACCTTTTATAAATCACCACGCCGAGTAATGTGTATCCATCGACTCGATTAATAATATTCCACACTTCATGTTTTGAAAGTTTTTTAAATAATATTCAAACTTCATGTCTAACGCTTTTTTGAATGTTTGTTAATAGCAAAAGAATTAAAAATCAGAATGGAAAAAAAGACCCATGGCCACGTACAATTTATAATAATCAATTTTGTTTTTGTTTGGATTATATCTCTGTATAATACCATTGTCGAACAGGTAAAAGTAATGACGACGTCATGACGTCAACTTTTCGGCGTAGTATGTATACAACGACGAGCTAATAATAATAACAAGAAATCCCAAACAAAATAT
This sequence comes from Phytosciara flavipes, assembly GCA_026413405.1. NCBI lineage: Eukaryota > Metazoa > Arthropoda > Insecta > Diptera > Sciaridae > Phytosciara > Phytosciara flavipes. Next base: position 10,413 of record JANTFA010155528.1, read on the forward strand.
CATACGAAATTCGTGAGGTTTTTTTTTCTGCTTCGTCTAGTGTTTTCCATATATATCATTTTACTATCAAGCCACTCAGACCAATAAAATCAAAAAGAAATAATAAGACAGAGACAGAGTCGTGATCAGTGTTCAATATGTATGTATGAACTCAGAGCCGCACTGGTCATATGGGCTAATCGGGATGCAAAATACTGGTGCGCTCTCTTTGTTTTTCTTTATTCGGAATTCAAATTTTGCCGCCAGTTTCAAATTTCCAGTAGCGAATCAAAGTACATAAACAAAGAAAGTAGCGCGGATCACCTATTAAATGGATACGCGTTGACGCCGAGTTCCTGTGGTGCGTTTGAGTGATATTACAAAAATCAATACGACATCTTGGCTTCGTAACATTCCGTTTACAACGCAAAACCTATCACCTGTCGTTGTATTAAGTTGATTCTGAACGCAGTGTAACTTTTTCGACGATAGATGGAACGTCGACTTCAGTAAAACAACCGAAATTCACCACAGAAACTGTGCGTCGTACGCGCATCTGATTCGCGTTACTTCCTCTAGTTTAGAAACTTTGGAACGACCGCCTTTTAGTGGCCAGTTCCGGACCTGGTATGGATATATTAGAGATACAAATCAAACGCATAATGAATATAGCGCGCGTAGGTTGATTCCGTTGTTTGGTTGAATTTAAAAGGTTTTTTTTTCTGTGGTTTCGGGGTGTGATTGAAAAGTGACTTTGAATGGCCTGGAAATATCTCTGTCGGTTTATATATCCAAACACATCATAACCACTCATAATATTACATACAACGCACAAACTTGATGTGTTTTTTGAGGTTTTATTTTTTTACTTCGATTTCGTTGTTGTGTTTAACTATGAATATGATTTCATAAGGAAATATATCAACGAAATTAATGGGAAAAAAATTGTTTTTCATTATGGTTGCGTTTCATCATCTTAATATCATTTTTATCTAGTAAAAGAAACGCAGATGTGAATCATCGGAAATATATTTGGTAATTTTGCAGAAAAGAAGCCGAAAAAACAATTTATTCAAACTATTGGTGTGACTAGAAGTAACATTTTACTGCTTGGCACAAGCGAAAGTTGAACATTACATAGCAATATGCCCCCTGCGAAAGTGATCCATTAAATGTTGGAACATTTTCATGAATTTTTATGGGAAATTCAACTTTCGCAAATGGCAGGCAGTAACTCAGACAATATCGGATGCAGCTACGTAGCTCATTAATTCGGAAACCATTTTATGACAAAAGGAAACTCACTTGCTTCGGTAGCTGTTTTTCGACAAGTAAATTTACATACCTCGCCTTCGGCTCTGATATGATAACTCTACACTAGCCTAAAAGACAGTTACCGAAGCTTGTTGCTGAAAACACACTTGTGAGTTTGCTTTTTGGATCCCTCAAGTAATGACTTAGTTTCGCAGCATCCGATGTAAATAGCTATTCTTGATGTTCCAAAATAAAAATGAGGAGCGAATGTTCTTCACCCAAAGTATTATGGTAGAACGATGACTCAATAACATTATATGTTCGACAGAAGCTAAGCACAAAATATATTTTAACATTGAAAATTGCGTTACAGAAAAAAAGAAATTCAAAGAGCTAAAAAAGAAGTGGCATGCATATGTGGAATATAATTTTTTGTTCTCTAAACTTTGTTTTCAAACGTATAAAAGATAATTTTTGCATACAACAACAACAACAACAACCCACCGTCCACAAGTGTTAATTTTGTATGCACACAAACACTCTATCTTGGAAATTATTTTTTATTTGTTTGTTCGGTCTCGGGTTGAGATATAAAATCAACGCGTGTGGTACAAATTAAAATTTTAAAAAAATTTCTTTTTTAATTTAACTTTTGTAAATTGTAAAACTTTTTCAGTTCAAATGTACGTAAAACAGAAATCTTTTGGATTTTGTTGTAAATTTATAGACAAAAAAAAGGAAAAACCAAAATTTTCTCCTCAAAATGGAACCTGGTGTAATTTATAGGTTAAATGGAAACAAAGAAATTTAATTTTTAAAAACGAAAATTTGTATAAAAGAGGAAGTTAATGAAGAAACAAAAATGAATTTACCTGAAACGTGAACATAAAAAATATTTTACTAAATTTGGATGAGACTCTCTCCCATCTCAGAGTTTTGCTGGTGTTGCTGCACAGTCCCAGTATACAATCTTCTTTTGAGGCATAATTTCGATTGACTTTTTCCCCATTTCTTCAAACTTTTTATTGTAAATTTTAAGTCTAAATTATTGAATGTGTACGATAAAGTGATTCGGTTCGAAATATTCGATTTTGTTTTTTTTTGGTTTACATAAATGTAAATAATATCAATCGATTTGAAATTATATTTTGTATGTCACAGTCCCACATGGGACGGGATATAGCGCAGTGCGGTTACGTACTGGCTTTCCATTGAGAATACTTGGGTTCGAACCCCGGTGTGGACAGATTCTGTATAGGATTTTTCTTCGACTTATATCATGAATTCAGCGTTCCTAAGCAACACTCAAGCTTCAAAAATGGGTAGTCGAGGTAGAAATTCCCCAATGAGAACCATACACAACGAACTTTGACGTCACCCATAATCAATGCAATAGACGGTTTAAGTCGTGGAGGCCCGTGGGGACTTTGACAGTTGTGTCACACAAAAATGTTGTGAGTGTGAACGCGTCACACATGTTAGTAAGCAACAACTTTCGAAGTCCCCGCCGATAATTTAGTATGTTTTCGCTACTGAAACCGTCTATTGTGTACGATGCACGGCGGTTTCAAGTCCAGCTGCTACGTTGGATAGTGTTACCAGATGTACTAGCGTGCGAAAAATTTGAATTATAATCCTTCAGTTGAACTCGTGGTTTGGAAAACAGATGAAGCATGTGGTCCCTAGAGTGGTCAATTCAGACCAGGTGGCAATATCTCCGTGTACCACCCGGCAGTCAAACCAGTCACTTTACAGTGCTGCTCCCGACTAACAATGCCATTGGAAATATTATTACAGTCCCACATCATAGGTTTTTTAATGTCGAATATAGTCTACGATCATGAATTGCTAATCACACAGTGCTCCCGCATATATTTATCATAATAATGCTTCACAACATAGAGACTCTCAACACATTGTGTACAGTCGAATTGTTCATTTCAATGAGGGAACTTCTCTTCAACTCTTTAACAACACCACCTTGGTCCCATTTTATATTTTGCCCATAATCTTTTCAAGCACACACACTCAATGGGAAAATTGATTAAAATGCTTTTTTTTCGTGGTGCTCTGTAAAAAAATATATTTTCTCTTTTATAAAACAAAGGACATTGTGTGTGCGCTGTGTGTGCGCTGTGTATGCGTTATCAACAGCCACAGAAAATATTTTATATTTATTCAATGACAAGACCTCATTGAATCAACACAACATCGAGACACTTTTTATTCTCTGTCTACACAATTTCTTTATGGATCTTAATGGCAAACAGTAAAATAAAATGAAACTAAAAAAAGTCTCATTTCGAGTTGTGTGTATTGTGTTATCGATGCGAATATCATTCAGTATGTAAATCGAGATAGGAACAACAGAAAAAGAAAAAAAACGAGCGCTCAACCTCAATCTATAATATAATTCTTGGCCGTGTATTGAAATGGCTATTTGCACTTCCCGTCGTAATGCCCTCAACCATTTCGGTTTGGCTAATATTTGGAATAAATTTTTCGTTTTTTGAAGACAGTGCCGGGTTAACTCAAAGGCCAAATGGACTAGAACCAGGGCGCTGAGAAGTTAAAGATAGAAAAACAAATCGTTTTGAAAGTACAAAATCGCAAAAAAAGAGTTAGCTTGCGATTATTTTTTAACTTCATACCGTTCAAGAGCCCAGGGCTGCTGGAATCATTAATCCGGCCCTGCACAAAGACCAAGTCTTCATAAATATACCGTTCTCGGTACATAAAACAGACACAAATTTTTGTTGGTTGTTCTTACTCGGCGCGGCGCGGTTTGATTATGCATTTATGTATAGTTTTCTAAACGGCGTTTTGTTTCTTCATTCAAAATTTCTGTGTTTTTTGTGCCTCCAATTTTTTTCAATTAGATTTCACCACATTTTGCCGTTTTTTCTCTACTTCAGCTTCTTCTTCGTATTTATTTGAAAAATATAAATTCTTTTCAGGCCATTAGCCGCATAATATAATTATTTATTATGAGCCAACCGGTCGGTCGGTCGGTCGGCTGGTGTGCGTATATACATATGGAATTAAACGCTATCTTTTATGCACATCAATTTCAAATATGATTTATTCAGCTAAATTAAGTCAAACAGTTTCATAACGCATTGCTGCCGCTGTTGTTCCGAACAAATTGTTTTAATTGTTTTTGTTTCGGAATATGGTGGCACCAGCCAACCGGTAGCACATTTCATTCATGTGCTGCCGTTCGACGGTTTTTTTTTTATTATTGTTCAATTTTGAATTCTCTTTTTTATTTGTTCTAAATATGGCAATTCATTAAAATATTTTGTGCTGTTCAATGTAAATTTTTAAATTGCATTTACAGTTACACCGGTGATGATGAGTGCTGTTGTAGTTGGCTGAAGCTACATATTTTTTGATAATGTCAACTCATTTTGTTATTTTGCGTAGAGCCGCATGTTATTGTTGGTTTTCATGTCGAGCCCATTGTAAGTTCAACATCGCTGATGTTGTTTTTTCGTTTCGTCGTCGTGTTATTTTAAAAATGAATTGAGTTGATGACACGGTTTTATTTACCATACACAAAGGCTTTTTAATTTTAATGATACGACGACGACGAACAGAATAAAATGCTAAATTTCAAAGCTAAAGATATCATTACACAGAATTATAAATTTCTATTGTAACACCACTTCAAATCGACGACGACGGTTGGTGTTGATTTTTTTAGCATTTCAAATTTACAATTTTTTTTTTATTTATTTACTAAGCCAAGGCTAGAAGCGTTAAAATACACTTTTATGGTTTTCGGTTTTTAATCTAGGAAAATTAGTTAGAAAATTCTACAAATTGTACGGACTGAATCGTTTGTGTGTATGGATTTGACATGGTTTTTACAAAAATTAAATTTACAGCCAATAAAGTTAATTATGGTTAATGACCGTGTACGTACTCGTTTAACACTCGTATATCCGTTGTAATGGACGAGCTTTTAATTTCTGCTTTAGACTTTTAGTCATTTCAATACATTCAACGCAAAATAATTAGCAAGAAAATTGAGTCTTTGAATAGTCCCTCACTCATGATCACTACATCCGATTATGAAGGAAATCATATCAACATAAACATGCTGAATGTGTGGGACTAAGAAAAAGCAAAGCGTCGCGTGAATATTGCTAAGCATTTTGCGGTGGATGTAACCTTCTCAAATAACAATGACTTTTGATTGTTAAAAAGCATTTCGAATTGATTGATCATACTGAAACGGACACCATTGTCCGATGATTATATTCAAACATTACATACCGAGCGCTCACATTTGTGAATATCACCCACAATATCACGGTTTCTCAACTGTAAACTATGTTTGATTTGAATTTGGTTATGACAACGTCAATATCCAATTACTCTCATCGCAAGGACATATCAGAGATGATCTCACAAATCCAACCAACATTTTCGGAATTCGATGGTCTCTTGCCAACTGCATGTGTCGATAGTGTTAACGAAGAACAGTTTCCATGTGTGTGGGAGTCCATGGTAATGTCAGAAAAATTGCTGAATAACAAACACATGCTTACAACTTTTTGTGTACCGACAGATTGATAGTTGCCCTCAGTCCCTCTGAAACGTTAAATGCACAATAACAAAACAACGTGAAAAAGACCTAAATTCAAATGTTCGTTTTGTATACCAGTCAAACTTGGAATTAGGCTTCTTTCGCGTTGCTAGAAGTAACATTCTAGCTACCGCTCAAAAACAACAGATCCAAAAAGACATCTTCCGCCATTGTCGATAGTGTAACTGCAGCGACAGCTATCGACGCTAAAGGGACCTAATTCAAGTTTAAAGAAAGAAAAATTAGAATTAGGCCTCTTTCACGTCGGTATGTAAACGCACAGTAACTCGTTTATGGCTGAATGTAACCGACGTTTATGTACTCTACCCGTATGTAACTTTAATTGAACATATTCAACTTGATACTTATGTCTACTACTTTGTTTCGCATTCTATGAATCTCCTAATTTCAATTCCAGATTGACATTTAAAAATGTTTTCTGGAACGGAAATTATTCAAAACTATACTTAACATAATTTTTACCATTCGAACCGTATGTTTAACGAGACAGTAAAGTCATACTTTAACTGTTGAAAGGGGAGGACGCGCCCCATCCCAACCAAATATAATTTCCAATCGAAAAACTATTCTATTATGTAAAAGCGATAATTTGATCCTTGTTTTTTTTTCGAGAGAAACCTTATTATACTAAATATAAAACTATGAATTAGATTCTGTGATTATGTTAAATAAATAAATTTAAATTAAATGTATGGGACAAGACACAACAATAAATGGACAAAATTTATTCTTCGTAATTAAAAATGGAAAATGTTAAATCGATATGTAGCTGAAATATTTAATAAATTTTATTCGAAATCCGAAATATTTTATGTGACCTAAAAAAAACCAACAAAAATGGATTTCTTAAATTGATTCTGTAGATAAAAATTGGAAACGTTCTTTATTTGATGGGTTAAAATTTAACTGAAAAAAGATAAATTATATTTAAACTAAATTGAGTGTTGAAAATCTGTGATGTTTAATTTTGATTTTTAAAGTAAATGTGCATAAAAAGTTAAAGTTAAAAGAATAAACAAAACAAAAACCACAACAAAGAAAAATCTATTTAATTGGAACGAAAATTGATTGAATGTTTCGTCGTGATGATAATAAAAAATGAATTGTACTAAAACATAATGATCTCCTTAACTATTATAAAACTATGAAAAACAAAAAAATTTATTTTATTAAACTAATGGAAATATGAATGGGAACGTTAAATTTACTAATATTAATAGAAAAAAAGAGAGAAAACTTCTACTTTAAAAACCTATTTAAAATGAATGTCACAGCTTTAATTGAAGTCAAACGAAGAAACTTTTAGTCAGAAGAAAAGATAAATTTATTGAAATTATGCCTTAAAATCCAAAAATCGAGACAAAGAAATGAGAGCAAAACAAAAATGTAGGGAGAATTGGAACATCAGCATTAAGAACAGCAACTTGAAAAAAAATGAATTTCATTAAAAACAAATGAATATGAAGACACAAAATTTATTATACAACAAAATTACGACAATTTTTACAAAACCCGAACGAAAGGAAGCAGAAAAAAAAGAAGAAAGAAAAGTTGAGCAAACACAAGTATACTTAAAGAAGATAAAAATTTGAATTACCAAAAAAAATGAGAAATTTTCATTCATCTACAGTCAACGAACTATAACTTCCACCTATTTCATACCAATTCATTTTATAGTATCGAATAGACACATGCCAGACATTAGTGAATTGTAAGAGAAATGGAAATTTATTCAGCCTTGTTTCAAATAGCCTGACGATATATGTCAATTGAAGCTTTCCAAAAACATCGTCAGCCTTTGTTAGAAACCAAACTGAATGAGCCTACATTGAGCCAATATTATTGACACTCTTCTACTTTTAACTAGTCTAACAAACGACATTCACGTTAGACTTCGCTAGAACTTCTCACGTGTCGTTAACATAAAATGAATTTGCCATTTCAATTTTTTTTGACAAGTTATCTGTTGAAAGTTATAATTCCTTCACTGTGTTGAATTACAGAGAAAAAAGGCAGAGCATCAAAAGCGGTTCTACGGTTTTTTTTCAAATTCTATGAAAACTTATGATCTTTCCAGTAGTAAAGTTAGACTTTTTACATTGGTTTTGTCATAAATACAAATAAAACAAATTGCCAGTAAATGAAAAACGGAACTTGTGAATATGAATTTTATATAAAATATCATTACAAAAAAGATTTTCTTTTTTTTATATAAATATTTTACACGAAAATGATACGAAACGATCGTCACACAATTACAAATACAAAATGGAAGGCATAAGAAAGACAAAAAACCAACCAACGACACGCGGAGGTTTTTTTTCTCATTTCAAATTCAAGACGAAAATTTCAAATTTACAGCGGGAAAATAATCACCCAACAACAACCAGCGCTCCGTAGTATAACAATTTCAATTTATAATATGAATTGTGCACACATCGAGATAGACCTTAAAAAGTCACTTAATCAGCAAAGTCTTTTCATAAAAATACAAAAATGAAATATGTAGGCGAAAGTCGTGTGATGATAAATCTTAATACCTCCTCTACCCATATAGCCAGTCATACCTATTGGGTTACAACAACTAAAAAAAAACCGTGTGCGGTTTTGGCTTTCTTTTCGATATTACATATTTTAACTGTTAAATTCAATTTACAGTCTTTTCGGTACCGAGTGTGTCTCTCATGCATTGCATGTGTATACCTACAGTCAATGGTGGAACAGGCATCAGATAGATATCTCTACGAAAATTACACCAATTGCAATCGCTGAGCTTATTATAATGTCTGTACCTCGGTACATGTACTGTACAATGGTGGGCAGATATACGTAGAGAGAGAGAGTGAGTGGAACAATGCAATTGACTTTAACTGATTTTTATTGTCCATGTCATTTGATTTATGTTCTCGAAACGCAATTATTTGTAATTTTTCGATACATTTTTTTTTGTGTTCGCCTTCATTTTATTTGATATTACTTCAGCTGACCCAACAACATTTTGATTAAAATCGGAATAAAAATTCAGTAAATTGAAATTGATATGCAAAACTAAAATCTAGTGTCGGTTCGTTGACTTTGTGATTGACAGTCTTTTTTTCATTTTTTATAATTAGGCGAGGTCAGTACAATATATTACTGTATTCAGACCTAAGCCTGATCCGGATTAACATACTCGACTGACCTGAATGCATACACGCAATGGGTTGTCGTTCCTTTGTCGTATTTTGACACAAACTTTTTTTTCTCGCCCATTTCTATTATATTACGCAACTGGCATTAAACTCCCGGGTTTTCGTTTCGGTTATTTCTGTCTTACACAAGTCAATACATTGTGTGTGGTTCTGCAATTTCTGTGTTCTATTATCTGGATGGTAAAACGTGTCCTTTATTTTCATCCATTGAAATTAATACATTTTCTTCGTTGTCCCAGTTTCCCCCATCCATCGTCCCAGAATTACACCACACTTAATTTCCAATCTATTTTTCCTTCGTCTTCTTCTTCTTCTTCTTCTGTGCCAACATTATAAACTGTCAATCGAATATAATCATCCGTCAGTGAATCTTTTCAATTACATAAGAACTGAGTTGAATACTTACAGTGGAAGTAAACCCAGTGAAAGGAAAATGAAAACCATTGATACACACATACATCCCCTTGACGTCAGAGCACAGCAGCAGCACATAATATTAAAGGAGGCAAAGACACACATAACGCAGAAAATTGTATACTTTGCAACGAATCACGTTTTTCCCTACCGTGTCTATATTCAATTCAATTGCGTTTTCGTACGTAATTTTGCAAAACGTGATTAAATCTGTGTGTTTCCTTTTTTCTATACATTTTTGTTTTGGGTCACGTGGATTTGTAGAGGATCAATTAGATGTTTGTTGTTGAGCTTCAGGGGGGAAGGGGTGGTGGAGGTGGTTTTTATTTCATTTTATCTTCAGTTTGTGTACAGTTTGTTTACATAATTTAATCGATTCTTTAAATTCATTTTAATTGATGAATAATGTCTGCTAGGTTTGGTTGCTAGGCGAGGGAGACTAGAGACATAGTACTGAGAGTAGATTGATAGTTTCGCTTTAAAATTTTCAATCAAATGACTACCGCAATTTGAAGGTTGGTTTTTTGTTAAACGTCTGACATTCTCTTAATGCTTTCTGATTTGTGTTGGCGTGAGTGAGAGAACAACTCATCAAAACATACAAAACAGCAACAAAATTTAAGAATTTTAAAATGTTAAAACAAAAACTAAACATTACGCTAACAAGAATTGAATGT
>JANTFA010155529.1:0-10787 GCA_026413405.1 Phytosciara flavipes
TCAGTCGACGAGCTTTGGGATATAGTTCGTCACATTCATTCAAAAGGTGTTCAATATGAAAATTTGAATTTGTTGCGTGTCGGCGTGGTGTTATGCGACATTGACCAATTAACAAAATCCTAAACGTTCTGTTCCACTTTCCGAATCATTTTTTTATTTTCAGTTTAAATTTGAATCCGTTTTGCGAATCGTATCCAATTCATTGCAACCACTTTTTTTTCTCTACTGTGCAAACTATTCATCGCTAAAAATCATGAATTTTTAATGTTGTTTTGAATTAGTTAATACGTTTCAGTGTTTCATTCAATTAGTTGATTGATTTTACATAGACTTTGATTCGAACAATACATCTGAATCAAATATGTGAAGTGAGAAAGAAAACAGCCGGCCAAAACTCTCTACCGTAAATAAAATATAAATTCCGCCATTAATAATCCATTATGATTTTGATCATGAGCTGCTTGACATTCGTTCTGTGCATAAAATGTTTGGTTGGAACGACAACCAGCGGCTATTCGGATATTCCGGTCAAGCAAACACAAGAACTACGAGTTGATTGTCGTGAAGGATGCTTACAGAAGGTAGTTTGTAGCATAATAAATAATAATTGGCTTATGTACACAAACAACACAATTTGCCACACATAAAATATACAACACAAAGAAAGTCAAAAGGCAGCTACTTTATACGCTGTTGAACTTCTTTGTTAGGGATTCATTAAACGTTTTATTTGATATTTAATAAATTGTGAAATTGTTGCAATTTTCTTTTTACCCATCGGTTAAGTAAAAGAAATTTTTTTTCTTCTCCTTCTTCTTCTTCCTCATTTTCGTATTTTCTTCTTCAATTTTTTTCTTTCCCCATTTTACAATTTGTTGCCGAAAAAAGGAAATTAATTTCTGTTGCGGGATAAATTTTTTGTTAGAATTTTCTTTTGAAATCGAAAATTGGTCGGTGACCCAGAAGACCTGCTGCGAGGTAATGTTTCCTTTTTTCTTGTTGCTCGTCTATCCACATTTCTTCAGCTTGTATGCTTTGTAGCAAAGTGTGGGATCGTTCACAATTTTCTATACTCAAATTATATCACGTTGAATTCAGTTCCTCTGTCACATCAATATGATATGAAAACTGGAAACGAAAAATTATGTCACACTAGACCAGACACGGATATCCCCCTCTGAGAGTCCCATAATTCTAATGAATGAGCCATGTGTAATAAGTTCTGCTAAAAAACCGTTTTGCATTCGATAAAATTTAGTTTAGAAAAGAAGTAGTGACCCGACGGCGCATTCTGCTAACATGTCATTGACTTATTCACATTGCCATTTAATGGTCGGTGTGGACTTTCAACATGTTACAGACAGCTATAACATCTGCTATCGATATTATAGCTAAATGTGCGCTCTAACAATTGAAGTAAAAGATTTGAAATCAATATTTCGAAACTGCTTTGATTGCAGGTAATAGACCCGATATAAACAGTGCTGATATGCTTGCCGCCTGCGACAGCTTAAATCGATGTAGTCGACATGTTACGTCGTTTTGACTTGCACTAGAGGTTAATTGTCGAACCGAGGCGAAGCCGAGGACGACAAGACATCGTGATTCAATCCAAAACATCAAATAATTTTCTACCAAATATTCAGATGAAAACAAAAGTTTACTTGAATGTTTAAGAAGACTGCTCTATGTATACCATCTAATGGGAAAGGAACAAAAGATCATCCAATGTGATGTGAAGAGACGATTTCAATAAAATCAAGTTGTCAATGCTCAGTACATGTACTTCAACAATACGTTCAATCGAATCGTGTGCTTCTGTAGCCGAATGGCTGCAGTCGTTGCTTTATAATCAAAATACTATTGGTGTCGGGAGATCGAGGCCTGGTCTTCAATTTCTGACCATCTTCAAGATAATGAATGAATAGCGTGCGAGAAGTTTTCTCGCACTAGTGCATTAACTACGAACGTATCGATGGTATCAGTGAAAAAATTGTCACTCATACGACATCAAAAACATGCATGGAAAGGTGATGATTATGGCGCGGAATTGCGAAGAAAAATTTTAAAACTTAAGTTTGTCTTTGATGCAATTTCGATGATGCATACTTCAGCTGTGGTGTCTCTGATGGGATAGCAAATTGCTATTTTCATATTGCTTGCAGCATTCAACTCCACTGTCATTTTGATGAGTCACTAGCAAGTTCTAAGAATTTCAGACAGTTATTAAAAGTGAAATTCTTATCTGTCGAAGAAGTGAAAAATATTTACTATATTTAAAAGCCATATTTGAACCATGCTGATCTGGTCTTGCTAATCTTTTTTTTCTGCTACTCACTCTGCTAATTGATGACATACAATGACATTAGTGGTAATGATGCAAAAATTCGATCGAAGTGTGGTCCTCTTCGAAATTTGTTGGTTTTTTTTCTACTCTGCACCCCATGACATCAAAATTTAATTTTGAGAATAACTTTAGTCTCACAACGATGCATACAATATGGAGTGGTAAATGGTTAATGCAGATGGGGAATGTAGAATGGCTGCTGAATCGATACGTGACAATGAGTTTCGTCTAGCTTATACACATCCACATATATATGATGTTCCGACAGCGTCCACTATTAGCACACTATTTTAGCAGGGAAAAGTTACCAGCATATTCATTCCGCAACGATAAATTTGAATCAATTCGATAAAATGTAGATTCTGACATATCATTGCAGTGAAATGTTGACACAAATGCATGCCATTAATGGCAATTTCTCACATATTAAGTGACAAATATCCGTCGTGTGAAATTTAAATTGTTTTGAAAACGGTGTTAGGTATGTATATGTGGTGTAGCAGTAAAATGCCATAAGTGAAATGAACGGATAATGCGTCCCTGTCCCTTTCCCAGCTGTAAAATTTCGAACTGACAATTTAAACTATTTGAATAATCGTCGATTCTATAAAGGGTTACATTTCAACACTCAAATCGAATCAAATCACATTTAAATTGTTGAAAGATAAATAAAATTGTAACCAAACCTGATCCTTATCTTTATTACATTCGTTTGGCTCTCGGTGTTTGTTGGTCGTTTTTGTTTTTTTCTGGTGTTCCTCCTCTCTGTGTTTTTGTTTAATATCAAAAAAACAAACTTTTTTTTGTTGTTGAAATTTTATATTTGAAAGTGGATAGTCGGATGGAATAACAGTTTTCTCAGAAAAATAATGATATACCCTTTTGGTGTGCGCTCAACAAAGAGTTATATGTATAACGTCAAGACGTAAAGCACATTTCACAAACAGAAAGCTGCTCAAAGAAATACGAACATTTTATCTCAATTTTCAATTTTAATTAATTAATCTTTAAAACGAGTTTGGGTAAGCTTCCACCACGCCATCATTTGCACTGTTCAACTAACTGTTCATCGTGTACAAAGTCGTATACAGAGTGACCGAAATATTATCTTCAACATATTTCACGCTACTATACATCCGTTCCATGTACTAATGTTCGGCATACAATTGTAGTAAGGCGTGAGTTGTCTTAGTGATGATCTTGAAAGCTGTCCGTGCAGATGAAAAATATAGGACGACTCATAATCCTACGAACTAGAGGTGAGCGGACATCACTCTTTCAATGCCCGACCCGGACCGTTCTCTGTCCGGAATTGAAAAAAAACCCCGGCACAAAAGTATGCCCGAAGAGTTTGTACCCGTCCCGAGCCGCTCCCTGCCCGAAACTAGGGAAAAATGCCTGGTCCTTGACAATGAACTTAATTTGTGTCCCTTCGCAGAAAAAAATCTACGAAAGATAAAAGAGGGGCTAGAGTTTAAACTGAACTTAATGCGGTTAGTTTCCTGCACGATGAATTAGTGCCGGACCCAGCCCCTTGTCCTTGCGGCCGCTCACCTCTACTTATGACGTTTCACATGATACAATTGATGGTTTTTTGAACTTATATGAAATAGAACAATCCACGGTATACCCATAGAACAACTCTCATGTATCAGTAAGCAATTAATTTGCAAAATTACATTCAGAGCCGAGAAGTGACGCACTTCTAAGCAATGGAATTAATGGAATAAATGGTACAAAAATTGTATGGAAATTGTAATAAAAACAATAAATGGAATAATTCGAATAAATTTCAAAGAAGTGCCTCACCCCTCGTTCAGAGCGAATCGAATTGCCTAATGGAATGACCAAATCGTTAGAATAAAAATTGAATTTGTCTCTTCACATTTAGAACTGTGTCGAATTGTAGCGCACAACTCACAATCATTTACCTTACGTGTTTTTGCGTATTGAAACTCAAACAATGGAAACTATAATCCGTTAACTGTACGGAAGTAGCGGACTTATTTGTGAGAGATGATTGTTTGACGGAGCCGAATCATTGCTCGATTTGTGTCGTAACCGGCGCCCCAATAGTAGCTTACATTAGGCTGGGCGTGTCGGTCTAACACTAAACTTTCTTTCAGCATTTTAGTTGAAAACAATTGAAACTCACTTTAGTATGTCCCCAGCCGGTAACAGTAGAGTCAGTGAACTTTGAAACTCATTATTGTGTATTTCGTCTACTGTATTGTCTACCGCTTAACGGTGTAAAATAAGCGAACTTTCAGACGCTTGGCATAAGCAACTGTTTATAAAATGATATCTCGATTTCGTAAACTTCGTCTGAAACCATTCTGCACCTCGATCCGAGATACAATTTTAAAGTTTTAGTAGCATAAATATCTGATAACAGAAGGACTGTAACCACGTAACCGTTAAGCGATTTAATCCTTGCATTGTAATAGCTTATTGTAGACATCACAAAGCACTGAAACAATTTGGAAAAGAGAAATCAAAAAGTTCAGCACATTAAAAGCTTTTAATAGTGTAACCAAACGATTGTGTGTGTGTGTGTGTGTGTGTTCACACGCAGCTAAATATGGCTGCACAGGCTATATCACAGTCGACACACTATAATAGTAGTGGCATTGTGGTACTTCAGTTGAGGCAAGATGAAGTCGACTATAATCGAAAAGATTAGAATCGCATTTTCCTTGATTTTCTGTGCTTTATTTATAGGTCTCCGGGGTCGTTCATAAATGACGTCACGCTTTCTCAGTGTTGTCATCAGAATAAAATCACTAATAACTCGACAAGGATTCACTCTCGTGGAACAATACTGCGTCCCACCCCTCATCCAGAATGTGTATTTTGGGGTAGGACACACTATTGTCCTCGCTCTTGTCTCAATAAAGTGCATATTTGTCGAGTTATTAAGGATCTTAATCTGACAGCACTGAAAAAATTTGTCGTTTTTGAACGATCCCTTTATGTAAGGGGCACATTATTGTAGAAAATACTTTGTCAGTTGAAAAGAAACCATAGAAAATGCATGGGCAATCCATTGAAATCTAAGGGCAATCCTTCCGGAAAAGTTTTTTGGCATAGCAAGATCGCTTGTTCGAATCTTCCGAAGAATTCGCTGAAGATGCGAGACGTTCGCATACATTTCAACCGAATTTTGTTTTATTTCAATCGGACCGAGAAATCGAGCAAAATCCAGCTCAGATGATCCAAGTAACTATTTCTACAGTCAACCAGTTTAAGCTACAATTAGTTTTTGAAATTGATCCTTAAGGGACTGTCCACCCTACAGGGAGAAGGTTCTGGCCAAAATGGACACGATTAAAGGTATTGGAAAATGGTGGACGAGGGTGGAGGGAAAACCAAAAAATCTCGAGAAACAGCGAACGCCATTAATGGACATCCCCCCTAATACGAACGAAATGAGGCACTTGAAGAAAGGACCGTACGTCCGGTAGAATTAGATCCTTCACTGCGATTGTGGTCATCAAAACGACGAAAGAAAAAACCAAAGTTTTTGTCTGCACATTACGATACGTTATCTAGTACGTCAATCAATCAATAAATTATACGAAAAATATTGAATCGGGTTAGTTCTCATCCCTAATCATTTGGAATCATTTTTGGTTTTGTTCAAAACCTTTGAAAAAACTCGTTTCCACAATATTTATATTATTTCGAGAGGAAGGGAGGAGAGAATTCCATTTTTTTTCTACTCCTTCCATTCTACAAACACAAATGATCCATAATTTCTGGTATAAAATAACTGAAACACAAAGGAAATTATTGTTTGACGAGACAAGAGGACACAAAAAAACATAAAAATAGTTTTGTGTGTGAACTGTGTTTTTATCGTTGTGTGAAAAAACTTGGTGAGGAAACTTCGTTTTTTTTCTTTCATGTAAAAAACGAACAACATGTCCCAGAACTCAGAACCGAAAAATGAGATCTAAACAATCTCAATGTATTTCAATAATAACACACAGGGAAAGAAGAAAAAAATGGTGTAGATAGAAAGAAGAAAAGATATTTCATGTTCGAGAAATAGATAAAAATTTCTTTGAGAATATTTCCATAAATTTTGTTTAAAAAAGAAGAAGAAGAAGAATGAAAAAACACACCTGAAGACCCGAAGACACACATTCTAATTCTAGTGGTTGAATGAATTTGAAGAGTGTTTTGTCTGAGGAAATGTTTATTTGTTGAAACTTATTGACTGTAGTGTGTGCATGTATATACAAACGGACAAATAATGATACAAACATGAATATTTATGTTGAACGAGTTGGACGAGAATTTCACGTTTACCACGTTATTAAATTAAACGATGGACAAACCACCCAATGTATATTCATTCACTTCGGAACGTGTGTGTACAACACAGTACAAAGAACGGACTGTTTGTTACATACAAAATTTACCATTCGGAATATTCGGTTGGAATACCAAAACACTCTGATCGGCCAATTTTAACTCAATGTTTTGTATTATTTACGTTTTGGCTCGGCTAGGGTGTCATCAAATTGGCAATGGTTTTGTTTTTTTTTCGGAGTCTGAGGATTTTTATCAATTTTCTCCCCGACCAATGATTCCAATTCGGCATAGGGTAGCACCAAATCTACTTGAAATGTAATCAGATTTGACTCCGATATGAACACACCTATTTATCATCATCTTGTTCTTCTTCAACAAATTATCTCCAGCAAACGCGGTCTTACGCCTAATGCTTTAACCTCATTCCCGGTTTTTCCTTGACTGCTAGGCTTCTTCAACAATCGCCCTTTTCCACTTTTAATTTTTGGACGTCCTTTCTTTCTGCTTCCCTGCGAAGTTCAATCTAGCGCAGTTTTCGCTATATCGTCCTTGGGTCTACGAAGCGTATCTCCAATCCAATCCAGTTTCATTTCGTTCTCATAAGGGATCATCCATAAATTCCGTCCTCTTTGGAGGGGAGAGTGGGTGCGGGTGGGTTACGATGATAGTGTGCCGTGCGTGTTATAGGGTACAAGACAAGTGGAAAGGGGGTCTGAAAATATGTTGAAAGTGAAGACGGCGGGATTTATGGTTGGTCTTCAATAATCGTTGCCATTTCTTCTATTGCGGCGATCATCCACAATTTTCGTTCGAAATGACGTTCGGCCAGAAGATTCTCAGAGTGCGTCTTAAACGTTTGTTCACGAACACTTGATCCTTCGATTCCATTGATGGCGTCACCTTGCATGTTTCACAACCGTTCAACAGCACTGAGAGACAGTTTGTCTTGAAAATCCGTATTTCCAGGTGTCTTGAAATTTGGGTTGATCTCATAGACATTGTTTAATGCTTCAAATGACTGTCCTGCTTTTTTAATTCGGTATTGAGTGTCTGCGCCAGATCCTACTACTATTTAACGTGTCGACTTAGCATCGGATCATTGGGGCTCATATGTGTAATTTGTTGTGGTGTGCTTTTGATCATATAAAACTTGAAATGGAAATTGGAGTGAGATGAGCCCACAATCATGCTGATATCACTTGAGCTACCCTCCACTCTTCAGTCTTTGTAATTTCATATCAAAAATGTTGAAAATTCGAAAATAATTGCCTCGGTGCTTGCCGTGTTCGTAAGTTTCGAGTGATTGATGCCTGCTTTGAGTAAAGTTTTGCCATTCCTTAATTGATCGGCCTGTATCCACTATATTTACCTCATCAGCAATCTAACCGGTAGCAACCCACTTCCAAACGGACAACACATGAATAAAATTCACCAGCTATTCACTCAATTTTGCGGTACTGGACAAACATGACTAGTCTAAGCCAACTCTCTACAAATTAATTGATGCATGCTTTTCCATGCCCCTAAAATTTCCAACCCATAGAGAGACAGAGAGTTCACCGATTTCCTTTGTTCGATTTACCTTAATTGATATTTAAATGAAGCTGTAACCTTTTCATACAATAAAACATAGAGCGCACACATGTTTGTTGTTTATTATACGTATGTAAAGCTCGTAATTTTATGCATGTTCAAAATAAAAGAACGAAAAGTTCAAATAAAACAGCGATAAACAATACGTTCAAAGTAAAGGAACGATCAGACTCCACATTAATAAATTCGATTAAACCGTTTCAATATTATGTATTTATATATGTGTACACCACACGTTCCATCATATGGGTGAGTCGGGTCCCTTAGATGAAAATTTCTCCATAGTCAATACAACATGAGTTGTGAAGTTTTTGTGCCGGATCACTCATACGAACTCCATAGTTTTAGTGGTAGAATCATAAAGCCATGAAGTTCGGTTGTTATTCAATTGAACAGCCTCAAAACAAACTAAGACAAACATACTCGATCATTGCATTTAAACTCGTCCCTGCTGATAGGAATTTTGGAAGTCCTTTACGAAGTTTACTTTGAAAATTAATCTCTGCAAAGAATCTACCAAAATCTGGTGAAATTCACTCGAAATATAGGCAAAAAACACTAGAGCCCAAAATGGCGGCTGGTGGACATTTTCTTTTGTCACTGTAACATACCACCGCTTCATTGTCGTCATTACCCTTCAAACAAAAAAAAATCATGAAAATTAGATGAAATTTACTCGAGATATCGACAAAAAAAAACTCTACCTTCACTGTATGGCCGAGCAGTTCGACTTAGGTTCACTCTATCTTCTCTAACTGTAGAGCCCGCGATTAGATTTAGACAAATTTCCCTTCGTGGATTGATGTAGTCAATACCTTTCATTCGCAGAATCTGCGAGGAGAACTGCCGGTAATATATGCGAGAAACCTCAACCAGACCTCGAAAATAGCACTAATTCACACAATAAGTGCGCTTCAAATTCAAAAACAAACGCAAATTTTTTTGTTTCGACGCACAGTTTTCGTATGGTTAAATTGACAAAAAGTTCGTTCAAAATCCAAATATTTTTGGCGCACTTACAGTGTGAATTCGACCATATCTCTGGATCGGCTTCACCAATTTTGCTCATCTTCGAACTTGAACTAGCATTTGTGAAGCGAGGAAAAAAATTCACGTCAAGATCCGTTTACCTCATGTTCCTCAGAACTTCGTATTCGATGTGTTAACAACGTAGAAGGCAACGAACCCCCGTACGGGTCGAAAAATTTAATCTGAAGTTAGTGCGGCTACAAGAAAATATTCATTTCTAGAATTATTCTCGTCTCGCTACTTCGATATGGTCCACCTTCGAACTCGACCTGAAGAATTCCATTTTTCTGTTACGGACATCCAGGTGATTTTTTTCTGCTGTATAGCCCCTCGACTACAGTCAAGGGAATGAATGCTTTATCGGCAATACTTCATGGAAATTTTACAAAGCCATACACAGAGTGCATTCATTGTGAAGTCTTAATCTAAATATTATGGTTCGGGATACGATTTTTTTTCTTCATCATCATATTGCACTGAGATTTTACTTATAAATAAAATGAAATTTCTTGAATCCAAAAATGGTTATATTATCGTGTACAATGTTACAATAAAACACATGTTCATATCATTTTGACTCCATTCCAATCGTTTTTTTTTTGTCTTTTCTTTCTGAAACGGAATGAAATCAAATGTGCGGATAAGGAAGGAAATTGTTTCGAGATCGGTAGGAAGATAAACTATAACTAGAAGTTTAATTCGTTTTATATGGATGCCTATTTTAGGTATTTATATTTATAAATTATACATTTATTCGACGCGTGTTGCAGCCGAACAAAACAATTTTAAATGTGTAGCTTGCAAATCGGTACACACACACACATTCTTCGGTAAAAATAAATGCGAATGCGTTTCGAAGACACGTATGTGCGATTAGTTATACTTTGATTGAACAAGATTGTGTTTATAAAACAATATTGAAACAAATAAAGATAAAAATTTGCAGAGACGCAGATGTGCCATCGCTTTTTTATAGTTCTAATTAGGGCTAATCGATCTTAAAAATTGAAGGATCCACACCCAACCCAATGTATAGCTTGACGAAACTATAATTTTTCGCATCTCCAACGGTACTTTTGACGAGATATTAGACCATACATTCCTTCAAAATCCAATCTTGAGTTTTACTGATGCTTCCAAGAATGATGCAGTATGCTATACGATCCTCGGAATCAGGCTGCTACAAGGTCCATGCTCGGAACAGGTCAGATTCGTTTTGTTTCAGGTTAACGTGAACCTGATTTTGATCTGAACGCGAATTTAAGATTTCAGGTTGAATTAAACCTGAACCTGAAATTTTACTGCAGGTAGGGCAGGTCCCGTACGAAATCTAATTTGAAAATTAAACTCTCGAAAAGATTCACCAAAATTATATGAAATTTACTCGAAATATGGGCAAAAAACACTAAAACCCAACATGGCGACTGGCGGCCATTTTGTTAGGTCACTGAAAACCATTCTACGGTCGTCATAACCTTTCACACAAACGAAAAATTCA
>JANTFA010155540.1:0-10786 GCA_026413405.1 Phytosciara flavipes
AGCTCAAGTTAGGCCCACTCTATGGGCTCTAACTTCCGAGCCGAAGATCCGATTTTGACAAACTTTTTTTTCCTGGACTGGTGCAACACCGCCGATAATATATGTGATAAGCCTTGACCAGACCTCGAAAATAGCACTATTTCGACCACAACTTTGGACCGGCTCGACCGATTTCGCTCATCTTCGAACTTGACCTAACTTTTTTGATAACAAATCGAGGAAAAAAAGTCCCACCGATATTGATTTTGTTTCAAGTTATCCTGTTTACAGACAGACAGACGTACAGAAATTTTTTTATTGCTGATTTGGCATCTAGGGATGACCATAGAAGGTTTGCTCTTATTCCGGGAGCCGGAATCGACGTGTTACAAACGTAAGAGTAAAGGCATGAGAAACTCGTACTTCGTACCGGTCTAAAACTCGTTTCATTCAAATCCTTAAAGTGACTACTCGTATCTTCCACACAACATCATCGCAGAGACAATGAACGAAGGCAAAAATAACAGAAAAAGGTCAACGTAAGACATGAATTAACCCAATTTAACGCATAATGCTATCATTTCAACCCCTCAAAGATCCAACCTATTGTAATCGTTACGGGTATACATTTTCGTTTGAACACCTTTTTCTTTTGCTCGTGTAATTTGTCTCTATACCTTTGACTGAACACATTACAAATCCCGGGTAGAGATCAAGTTCTGGGGAACGGATTTTAAAGATTTTCAAAACAACGACAGTGAATGCAAATAACTCTGAAACCACTCATTATGAAAGTAGATCGACAATCTAATAAATAATTCATCGATTTCATGTGAATTTCAGCATTGTAACACCGTAGCTGATGAATATTTGAAAATTTAATTGGAATAGATTGTGGTCAATAGCAAATAATTAATATTTTGGAAAATAACATCAATCGCTTGGTATTGGTGAGAGCTTTATTCGTTTCTTCTTTCTGTCTTCAGAGAATCGAAAAGTTGGGGAAGTTGTGTTTTATGGGGCTGCTCACATTCTTTTAAGTTACATGATGATAACTGAACGTAAATCTCGATTACAAGTTGTAGCAAACATCTACTTGTACCGCATAAAAATTGTATCGTTTGGTCGATTAAATACACAAGAAAAATAGGTTTCGACGCTATTCATTCCACAATTGATATTTGAAGTAGCTGGAACCACTGGATTGTATATGTCGGAACTTATTTTCCTTTAACTGTATGAAATGTCAAACAAATGAAATTAGAAACAGAAGGAGTGACCCGTACGAGTAGTGTGTATACAATATAGCTTTTGTCATTAATCTTTAAACGACCACCGGGATTTCGATCTTAAGTCTCGTACGAACTTCGTACTACGAAGTCTAATTTCAAAATTTAACTTAAAAATGCACTCAACCTATTTAGCGAATCTTCGTACTTAAACTGAGATTTGTGATTACGAATAGGATTGGGTTTGTTCTACTCAAGTTGTCCTGTTCACAGACGGACAAACATTTTTTTGTTGCTGATTTGACACCTCTAGGCCGTTGAAAACGGTTTCTCCTTACTCCGTTATTCGAATTCGACTTATTACAAAAGTAAGAGTGAAAGCATGAGGCCCGCGTTCTTCGTACGGGTCTAAAAGAAATTTATGTACGGAAGCAATATAACAATTTCATCAAATCAATGTTTACGCATGCAAAATGAGTTTATAGCTGAATAACACGGTATACTAACAACCTACTTTACATTTACACGTGTCTCAAATTAAATGAAAAGCTTTTATGTTCTTGTCAGATTTCCATCCTAATTTAAAAGTAAAACTCTGATTTAGAGATGAGCGGGTTGAACCAAAAGTCTTGTCCCGTAAGTGAACGATTCGAGACTTGCCACTCGTTAAATACTTATTCAAACTTTATTTGAGAGCTCAGAGTTATCATCAGTGTATCTTGGTAGCCCTGGTAGCGCATGTTTGCATGACATTCATCACCTGGTTGAAGCGTCTTAACCGTCCCACTTAAATTGTCAACACCGAACTATAGTTGTCTTTGATTCCTGTCCTGACAAAGTTTGGCGACTCTCATAAATTTGACTGTGATAAATTAGCGAAAAAAACTTTGAATCGGTAGCCTCAGCGTGTTCGGTGATTTAACTTTATTTAGCACCGAGTGAACTCTATCAAAACATCGCACACATATTGGAAAACCGCACCCTGCTGATTACATTCAAATTTAGCTTTTCTAACAGATTTTACTGGGGCTCGCGGTATTGAGCGGGTTTAAAAAAATGAATTTTGGATTTGGTCGGGCTCGGGCATGTTTGACGATTCGTCACATGTCGGGTCTTTGAAAACGGGTAACGGCGTTGGGTCGCGTGTTTTAAAAGAACTGCAACCCGCTCATCTCTATTTAGGTTGTATATTATATCAATAATGGTGAGACTCGTTGTCGGTTTTATTTGACATAACATAACAGTTGACATTAAACGTTAAAGAAACGAGGTTTTACTATCAAAAATGATCCTATAGAATAGAAAATAGAATCCTAATTGAGGGGGTAACCACTGGCTGAAAATCGGTTCCTACGATTCCAATATTTCAACTAAAAATTCAAAAACTTTCAACTCAATTAATTCCAAAAATTCAATTTTTAATTTCCAAAAATTCCACCAGTCAGTGGTTACCCACTCCATCACAATCGAACATAACATTGTTTCCATTCATAATTGGCATCCAGACGCTATGCTCTTTTTAAAATAATTCAATTAACCTAAAAAAAACTCCCAAAACAAATCCGAAACATTAATTTCCCAACACCACCGCCGAGCATTCTAATAGAATGCAATCACTTTCCGTTCGTTACCCTTCCATTTTTTTCTCGTACTCGATAAATAATTATAATTTTCTGCACTCATTCACAGGTATCATGGATTCGACGTCGCGATTTTCAATTACTCACCGTCGGCTTATCAACATATAGCAGTGACGATCGATTTCTTGTTGAGCATGCAAGACACATGGGTCATTGGTCGCTTCGGATAAAATCTGTACGTGACGAAGACAAAGGATTATATGAGTGCCAATTAAATTTGTATCCGACTGTGTCGATATTTGTTGAACTGAAGGTTGTCGGTGAGTAGAAATCCATTTATAGCGTCAGGTATTATGATGATTGTGTAATGTGGGCGGCACATATTTGATTTTTATTTTTCAACGTAATTGTTTTGAATTGCTTGTATTATGTGATTACCTACGTGACAATGATGGAAATGGGACAAAAATGTAATAGTGGGTGAGTGGGTCGTTATTGATAAGGGTATTTTGAGACACTCTTCTGGATGTTAAATGAGGTCATGTTCAGTTTTTATTAGTTTTCAATGGTATCGGTTACAATATCATGTCGATACCGAGCATACTAACGACGGTACATTGACAGTGTTCGTAATTATGAATACTGTGGATTGTTTCGAATGATACCACAATTTTCTTTTGAGCACAATAAAACATTTCCCTTCTGGATGTACAGTCAGCTGCATTGAAAAGGGGGTAGTTTTACGATTTTTGTTTACTTTTCTTTAATGTCGTACAAGTTGACTGTCATTGATACAGTCAATTAAATTTTCTTTAGTGTACGCAGTCGATATTTTCAAATGACCTCGAGGCATAGGTAGCGCTCATCTTGTAGCCTCGTTCGAAAACGAAAGTTATTTAATACCGCCGTTGAAAGAACATTATTTGTTACCAATGGAATTTGGTGAGAATTTTGAAATAGTGAAGGGGATTCGTAGATCGCGCGAGCCAAAATTCTCGATATAGACACATTTTTATTGGCACAATTTTAAAACGTCGTCTTGCAAAACTTCATTTTTGTTGACGAGATGAGATGACAAAGGTTCCATCCGTTTAGTACGGCTTCACTAATAACGATTATCCGAAAATTTGGCGAGTTAATTTGTGTCGAAATTTCTAGCACACGCTGGGGCTGCCTTATACGCGAGAATTCACTTATGGAGAGACCTTATCATCCACGTCTGAACATGACGAATTTTTGTACACCGCAGTTGATTTTTTGCTTTGGTGCTTTTGGTTCACAACCTCCCTTCTCCGCGCTAAGCGAATTTCCCCGCAAATACGTCAAATATATTACTGAAGTTGCTGCGATTACAAATTGTTGTGATTGCTATGTTGGTCTTCAATAAGTGCACTTGCAGCGTACACTAAGTCTTCTTATTTTTTGGTGAACAATGCTTCATTTTTTGTTATCAAATAAAATTTTCCTTGTACATAAGGTTATTGAATAACGATCACTTTGAATACATACCAACCAAGCGTACGTCAAAGAAAATTGAATTGGCACCAATGGCAGTTAGAATGACAGTTAGATTGTATGAAATTTTTAAGGAAAATAAAAAACTATAATGAAAAGGCCCTCTTTTCAATGCAGCTCGCTGTATTATATAAATGTTCCAGCAAAATGCCCGCAAACCTTTCGTTCTACAAACGATGCGAAATTATGTAATTCCATAAATAGAAGAAAACTTGACGCCACCGTTATTCAAAGTACAACCTTTGAGCTTGTGAGCCTATCGATTTTCTAGCTTTTCTAGCCAGACATACATACATTTCAATTTAATTAACATTGAATATGTTGTACGATTTTTTCTTTGATATTGCCATGATTGTATGATTATTTGCTGCCGCAACTAAATTATCTCGATGGCATAGTGTATAGGGTGACATTGGCGTTACTTATTCGCTAGTCAAACTAAACGATGGGTATGTTGAACGTTGAAAAAAAAAATTTTCAACATAAAACTCTTGTGTGGAACACCCTACAAATTTGATGTGACCAAAAAGAGTTACATCGATCTAATTAATTTCTTTTCTGTCCAAGCCAAAACTTTTGCGTCTTCAACGTCCTTTAACATCATCATAATGTTCTGTCGATTTCTTAGAGAAAAAAAATTGACATCAAATGGACGTCTGTGATTCACATTAGATAAATAATGGCCATATTTTTTCGCTCAATTTGATTCGTCGAGTCTTGCGACGAGTAAATAATTATTTTATTTGGTCATTGAACACTCAAATTATTTACGCATGACGGCACTATATTGCTTCAAGCTAGGGTACTATGATCTAAGTAATTGTTGTGTTTTGACTTCGCTGCCTGATCTGCCGCTGACCCACCCTGCACTTAAGTCAAATTTAGATATGTAGCAACTGTTGTGTTGACTACCGTATGTTGTGAGTATTTTCTCTTGCAAGTCAACCCGTGGTAACCCTTAGAGTTCACCATCTATCTCGCCGCGAATACATTGGTGAGGTTCACAGACGTTATTATCTATAGTTCGAAGGGCTACTGCAATTCTGGTAGTGTTGTTATCCAGTAAAAGTACTAGATTGATGAGACGGAACTGCATAAAGCCACTTGGAAGAATTTTTATATGAATGGAGCAAGCGGACTGTCTTAAGAGAGCCTTGTGACATTTTAGATTCAATCGTTGGAGGTGTCCATTGAACTCAACTAATGACGAAAAGTGTTCGACCACGGTGTGCACATTGGATGTAGTACGCAAGGTGAGCCAGATCGATGGTACTTCTGATGCCCAGGCCAGAAAGTGACATTGGCAAGGTGGCCTGCCTCCAGGAAGTGTCACTGATTTTTTTTATTTGTTATCGGTTCCAGTGTTCGGCGGTAGTATATCGAAGTTTACGCAGGGCTGTATGAATATCGATCAATGAGAGTTGCTTACATAGAGTTGTCACTGTGTTTAGTCCGGATGAAAAATACTCTTGCAATCCCTTAGTCAAAACTGAAGCGTGCAACAATTTGAATGTAGAAGCGTCGATTAACTTTATGTCCGGTTCAACGAGTGGTTCAACAACAACAGCAACGAGTGGTTGTTTGTCATATGATGAAATTTTAATGGAAAAGAACAAAAATTTTGCCTAATGTTGACCATTGTGAAGTCCTGTAGATGTCAACGCTTTTCGAGAAACTCACCGCTTCTTCAGGAATTTCTCGTTTATTATTATTTCGTAAAAGAAATATTTCTTTCTCAAAATGTAAGAGAAGTAAAGAAACAGCGAGAAAAACGATGACTGTCTGAAGATGCGTTGAGTTTCTTAATGTTCAGAACAATTTAGTGTCACCAGTGCATGAATTTTGGTTTATGACATTGATGTACAATCAACTCTCTCTATAATGAACATTTACTCCCTTGAACGTTCATAATAGAGAGAAATGATTGAACATAAATGGTCTATGAGTTGCCATTTCTGAAACGGTGGTAGTCATCTGGTATCGACATCAATGAGAATCATAAGCGAATAACTCGACACTGCGCTTCATTATATATACAAAAATTCTTGTTGTAACAAATGAAGTACAAGATCTCGGATCGTTCAAAACGAAACAATTCAAACAAACGAAGTAATTGATTTGGCGGATGTATTAGCAATACGTCTGTCGTTTCGCAAAGGTTAAAAATGTTTTCGTAGAAAATTTTTTCATCTTTATACAAATGAGATAATGATTACGTTGGTCTTGTGCGTTCTTCTTTCTTATTTTTGAAGATAATTTGGTAGAAAACAAACAAAGAAAATTTCCTCGAATATACGTGGGTCGGATCTATATATGTTGCCGGTGGCACTGAAAAGTTTAAGCCGGATAACTAAGTCTGCCAATTATAAGTTCCCAGTTTTTCATCTGCCGAACCGTCGCACATACATTAACAAGATCCACTACAACATGAACATTAGGGCCCTTAGCACAAAGGAAATAAAAACCCACTCATTTGGTTGTTATTTGTCGAATTGAAGGTTTCGACAAAGGTAAAGCGAAAAAAGATTCTTCTCAATTTGTTCCCATTATAAGTTCGCATTTTCATGCTTATTTGCTGGGAGTATAAGTCACAATGAAATGAAATATACGGGCGCGTATATCCGCAGAATTATGCAAATTCATGTGGAATATGGATTGAGCGAAACAGGCAAACACAATTATATCGATCCGGATTATGTCAAGACATGTATCGTAAGTTTTATTTATCTTTGCAGTGTGGAGGTAATATATAAATTGGGTGGTGCGCGGATAACACGGAGACTTCATAAAGAAATTTATTACCAGATATCTTTATGTGTTTACACAAGGCATACTCCAGTCTTTCCCACCGACAAAACTCGGCGTTTCAATGTTCGTTAGTAATCTCCATAAAAGGCTTTGTTCTTAAGGCAATATTTTCCTAAGCATGAGTGTTTTCGCATGTTTTTACTTTACTTGTGTGCTTAGGTGAATGATGTTTATTATATAATGTTCTCAATTGTTTCAGACTCGTTTTATGTTAGATGTATTGTGTGACGTGACGTTCTTTAAATATTTAAAATGAGGAGGATTAATTGTTACTTTACTGTTTTGTGTCGACGGTCTCATGCCGAATTGGGTAAGGGGAAAATCACTAACGAAACATTATGTCCAACTACTAATCGACAGTGCAAGTCCTTTGCGTCTAATATTTACCAAATAATGTTTTCTTTGCGGTATAATCGATTCGAATTTACTCCAAGCTTCAAATATGTATGGAAATACGTTACCCCTCGAGGATGAAGATAATTTCAAAAATTTAATTTTCTGTTTTCGTCTTAATATTGCGGCTATGAGTATAAATTTGATGTTTACCTAGTTGAACGGCGCAAATGTGATAGTCTGACGAATTACATACGGTTTTGGTTGTTAAAACCATCAACGAAAATGTAACAATTTAATGTAATGTCTTATCTAATACTGTCAGTAGCTTCCACGATGTTGTCGGGTGAGGCGAATGCAAACGTGGGTACCGTCATTTCGCAGAGTGATAATTACAATCTTGGATGCAACACGTCGCACACTCTTCTTGTGATCGGTTAAAGTGCAGAAACTTTTGCCCGTGGTCCGGTTTCACAATCGTATAACATTGACTCAAGGCTTTCAGTAATGATTTTT
Organism: Phytosciara flavipes; assembly: GCA_026413405.1. Classification (NCBI taxonomy): domain Eukaryota; kingdom Metazoa; phylum Arthropoda; class Insecta; order Diptera; family Sciaridae; genus Phytosciara; species Phytosciara flavipes. The sequence goes on from JANTFA010155540.1 coordinate 7,961, forward strand.
GGATTGGAAGCTTGAGGCACCACACTGACTGTGATGTTCGTATGGCCATTGAGTATTCAAAAAAGTGTCACTTGTTGTGTGTTTATTGACCTCGGCTCGAATAACGCGCGAAAAACTGGACATTCGATATGTAAATGACTATGAACCAACCCTTTAAAACGTTGAGTATCCACTTTTTCTGGCTTCGATTTCATCACGGCTGTGCTAAGTAAACCAATGAATCAGACCTGTCTGGTCTACTTAGCACTGCAGTGATTTCCTGCATACTGCAGATCTTGTTCCTGCTTTCTGACGTTGTTTGCAAAAATTTGATAGACATGTTTGCGTGAATAGTTAGAGAATGAAAGAAATGGAAGCTTGAAAAAGGTTGTTGAATCTCCCTGCTTTCCCTTATGAAAACATTGAGTGAATTCTTATAAAATTTATTTGATATGTTAAACGAATAGAACGAATGAAATAACCGAGACTCACCAAAAAGTAGATTTGAAAATTCTGATTGGTTTCAGTATTCATTCACTTTTGCATTTTACAATAGAAAGACATTTCAAGAGTTCCTACTAGTTCAATTGGATAACAATAAAATCTTATCACAATATTCCCATTTCGTCATGAGAACCTGGCACTGGACAAGACACCGTGTTTGCAATGCTATCATCTGAGCAACCACTGCTCTCCCACTCCTGTCGTTTGCGATCCAAGCCAGCTGAACAACGCTTCACTGCTGGACACCATTTGCATTCGAAATTCTAACAAAGAAATTGTTTGAAATGGATTGTTGATCATGCAAATTGCAATTTTTTACTGTATTTGCTTACTTGAAACTGTTCCGTTGAGTTGCTAACACACTCTTCACAATTTGTGAGCTGTAAGCAGTTTGGTTTTGGTGTCAAATAGATCAAAGTGTGATTTGTAATTTCACTCTCTTTGAAACTAAGCCGATCATATTCGTAAATGGTTCTGTGAGGACGAGCTGAAATGAACAAAATTAGGAAAAAAATTTGCAATCTGAGTGATCTTTAATCATGATGATTGCACGTTAGCATGACGGCCTAAACTCAAGCCAAGACACAAGCCATTGTCGGCGAAGAAAAAGTTGACTGATAGGATAGGTTGATAGGATCATTGATTGGTGGAGAGGATAAGTTACAGACGTTGAGACGTAGGGGTCTGATCTCAAAATGAAATGAGATTTGAATCCGTAGTCATGTTACACTAGCACTAGACTTATATTCAACCAATTTTGTGGGTACTTACAATTTCTTGCCCTTTCGATTAGATAGGCATCCGATAAACCAATTCTTAATCGACTATTTCCTTGTTTGATAACATCGATCGCCACTGGTATGTTTCGATACGCAAATGTTATATCGCCTGATTCGTAAAGTGTCAAACTAAATGTGAAAAGTCGCATTACATGGTCGACGGTATCTACAAACGGAACTTTTTCCCATATGACCGTGAACGCAGTGCCTGTATAAGACATAAAAAATAATCTGTTCAAAAAAAAGAGTGAAACGAAAAGAGTTATTTCGAACCGACCGTTATCAGCATACTTCAATGTTGTGACATTCGATAAGGTAGCATCGAAGTTCAGCAGTAATGGTGCTATGTACTGAGATGCCGCCAGCCATGAGTGAATATAGTCTCCGGTAAACACAAATCCTTCATTTGCGACTGTTATAAGTCGGACAGGAGCACCATAAAATGGAAAGTCGAATGTCAGCCGTACCGTCTGTAAAAGTGTGTATAATTCATGCTCAATCAGAAAATTTAATCGTTGACTTACGAAAGCTCTGCGATATGATTTTGAGAGAAGGTCATTGACTGTAAAGTTCTTGTAACTGGACCAGTATTCATCTGATAGAGTCTTATCAACGCGTATTTCACTTTTGTAATACCGAGAATCTGTCGATGTTTTCTGCGTTTTATCTCGTTCATCTGACTGCGGTTCAGGCTTAGTATTCACATTACCAAGCGACCCATTTGATACAGAAAATTGTACCAAAATTAAAACAATCGCGCTAAACTGAATAAACACCAAATGCTTGGTAGTCATCGTTTCTACGCAGTTTTCACTACTAATTTATTGTTATCGTCTATTCCGTTCAGCAGTGCTCTCATTAAATTATTCACATATCAAAATACGTGTATACGTATTGGCATCAAATTATGTCGTCAGTAGATTTAGTTCAGCTTGATAGAATTTTTTCGCTGGTTGTTAGTGGCACGAAAGGCCTGCAGGTGTGGAGATTTTGGTCGAAGTCTCAATCAAACAAAATTTTTGAGATTTACTGCCAAAGTTAACATTTTTCTGACACTAAAAATTACTTTCGTTCTTTTTTGCTGCCAATTAATAAAATTTTACGGCCAAAAGTATTAGTACTACTGTCCGAAAGATTAGATGCCATATGTAGTATGTATAACTCTGACCAAATTGAACTTTTATCAACCTCTTAAATGATTTTCTTTCAAACAAAAACAATTATTGCGAAAGTTAAAATTTTCGTACTCCTAAGAATTTTTTAGACCCTTACGAAGTACGAGGGTTTCATGCCTTTACTCTTACGTTTACAACACGTCGATTCCGACTCCCGGAGTAAGGGCAAACCTTCTGTGGTCATTCCCAGATGCCAGATCAGCATTTAAAAAATGTCCGTCTGTCGGTCTGTCTGTCATCACGATAACTTGAGTAAATCGAAAGCAATCTGAATGGGACCTTTTCTCCTCGATTTGTTGTCAAAAAGTGAGCTCAAGTTCGAGGATGAGCAAAATCGGTCGATCCGATCCAAAGTTATGGCCGAAATAGTGCTGAAAAAGTGCTATTTT
>JANTFA010155551.1:0-10785 GCA_026413405.1 Phytosciara flavipes
ATATGGATGGGTAAGGAAGGGTAAGGGTATCTATAGATAGATATATAATTACGTGTGGTTTTCTTGATTTTTCGTTTCGCACACACCGAATATGATCTGGGTGCGCGCTGGCACAGAATATCTATCTCTTATCCATTCCGAAAGGGAGAAGAAAAAAAACATGACAAGGACCCGTACGACATATAGCTGATTGTCCATAAAAGACATACATCTTAAAACTGCACTGCATCACTGCATCTTTTTATCATTCCACTCATCCTCATCTCTTGTTAGAATTGCTTACATTACAATATCTAATTTGGAAATCAAATTCCCAAAAAAATTCATCAAAATCAAGTTGAATTTACTTGAAATATGCCAAAAAAAACACTAAAATCCAAAGTGATGGCCGGCGGCCATTTTCTGAGGTCCGAGAACAATATTACCATTTTGAGGTTGTCCTGAATTCAAACAAAAAAAAGTTCATAAAAATCGTATGAAATTTACTCGAGAAATCGATAAAAAACCGTTACTGTAAGGTCGAGTAGCTCAACTTAGACTCACTCTATGGACTCTGACTTCCAAGCCCGAGATCCGATTTTGACAACCTCTTTTTTCCTGGATTGGTGTACCATCTATGAACTTTGTCAACACCGCCGATAGTATATGCGACCTTGAGAACGGCACTATTTCGACCATAGGGGTCATGCAAGAATGACCTCCACATTTGTCAGTGCTGCCAGAAATTTTAAGTCATCAATCACTCGACAAATATGCATTTTTTAAAGCCAAATGTATGCCAAAAGAACACATATTAGGGGGGTAGAAAATGCATATTTGTCGAGTTATTGATGAATTAAAATTTCTGGCAGCACTGAAAAAGGTGGACTACATTCTTGCACGATCCCATATCTCTGGATAGGCTCGTCCGATTTTGCTCATCGCTTACACTATGAAAAAAAGTTTGTCAAAATCGGATATCGGGCTCAGAAGTTAATGCCCATATAGTAAGCCTAAGTTGAGCTACTCGGCCGTGCAGTGACGGTAGAGTTTTTTAGAGATGGGTTTTCCTTGACCGTGGTGTATGAAATTAAAGTTTTAGTTTTCCTCGAATTTTCGGTCCAAACAGTAAATCAAAAAACTTCGACATCTTCGACATCGAACAACAACTACAAAGTGAAAAACGCTCAAAAACAAGCTGGTCAAATGCTGTCTCTCTTGGAACAACGATTAGTTCAACAAACTCTGGTACACTGCGCTAATATTCTCAGTGTCACGTCTGAATCTGGGAAGTGAGCTGCTCCACAGTAATGTTGAACCCAGAGGCTTGCAAAGTCGAACAACAACATATCCCGCACACACCTACACAAAATTGGAACGATTGTCGTGTGATGTTTTGCAAACTGTGTCATATGAAACTCGACACGATGTACGTTTCATACAAACAGAATAGGTTTGAATTTAGCGCCTACTTTATGACGACGGCTTCGTTGTGTATGTGAACGCGAAGATTGTCAAGAAGATTGTTTCTCAACTTGCTGTTTGACATAATTGCAAATCTAGGTATTCTTAGATCGATGGTTGAACCACTGCCTTCGTGTAGAGTTTTTTGTTGATAGCTCGATTTTTTCTTGGATTTTTTTTTGTTTGAAAGGTAATGACGATCGTAAAGTCGTCGTGATACTCTTTCGATGGCATAGGAAAATGACCACCAGTCGCCATTTTGAATTTTAGTGTTTCTGGCTATATTTCAAGTAACTTTAGTAGAGTTCAATTTATTAAAAATGAGACTTCGGACGGGACTTTCGAAACTACAATTTTAACAAGTGATGAGTTTAAATGAAATGACTCATTGCAGAGCAGTTCTAAGATGTATGCCTTCTATAGACTCCTAACTATATGCAGTGCACTACTCGTACGAGTCCCACTTATGTTTGATTGCTGATTTGGCATGAAGGGGTGACCACTCAAAATTTACACTTACTCCGGGGTTCGAAATCGACGTACTGCAAACGTAAGAGTGAATGCATGAGACCCTCGTACATCGCACGGGTCTGAAAAATTATTCCTAAGGAGACCTATAAACCTGTATATTTACATACACATAAATCCATATTAAAACCCCCTTATAGTATTAAGAAGAAGAAAAAAGAATCTCGAAAATAGCAATATATATTCAAATTTAATATATGATCGTAAAACTTTCAATGTTATATTAACCGCTTATCTAAGAACATGGCTCTTCTCAATAAGCATTGCGCGCCCATATTTCTCTCTCCCTCCTCTACCCTAGACTTGAGAGATATTATATCACCATACCACACACACAGATATCTACTCCACATATAAGAAGCATCACACCAGAAGCAGCACATAATCAAAATAAAAAAAGGAGAAAAAAAAATTCCTACACCAAGCACCATCCGAAAATCATATCATATATTGATAACGGCACTTTGTGATATATACTCGAATCTCGGAAGGAATACGGCAGTTCTACGAAAATTTATATAAAATCAACTCACCTCGCGACCTTTTCTTATCCGAAAAGAATGTGTATACATCTCTCTACGTATATGAAGGGTATATGGAGAAGGAGGAGGGGGAATGGGGTTGAGAGTTGATAGAGAAAATAAGGAATATTTTATGTGTGTTTAGGATTCGTAAAAGTTGAAATAAACTGAAAATACTAACGTAATGTCGACAGTTTATTTTGATGATTGTGCAGGTATTTATTTGCTAGTTTATGTTATTTGTTTAGAGAAAATATTTAAATGAAACAACCAAAAAAAGGAAATATCTGCGAAAATCCATTCCCATCACCTGTGCACATACAGATCTCAACACACAGTGCTATTACATTGAAAATACGACCGAATGCGATAGCGCAGATTTTCTTTTCTTCCTTCCTATTTTGTTTTTAATAAACGTGAACAGTAATAAGCAAATAAATTACGAAGATTGAAATGTGTGTGTGCGCGCACACACATTCCTGTCAAAATTGGCTTTAATAAAAATATGGAAATATTCACGTCGGGAACATTATGTGACTGCTGAATTATTATGGATTTACTATTTGGAAACGTATGGCTTCCACAAAATCCATTAAAAAATTTTTTTAATTCAAAATCATTTGCATATAAACAAAATCCAGTGTCGCATCTCTTTAGCAAACAATAACGTCATTAAATTTTTGACTCGTCTAGCAGATGTGTATCCAATGCATGTTTTATGATATGAGTAAAAAAAGGAACCCTCAACGCGTTAATGTGATGCAAGTTCTTGTGTGTCCCTTCACTGATATCACTAACCAAGAAAATTTCACGAAAACAAGACTTAGACCCAAAATTTTAGTACAAAAGATCGCTTCACAAGGTGGCAGAAATTTAATGCTACCATCGTCAACATTTGCTGAATATTCAAACAATCACATTCACGTAACATTTTCCCTACATCTTGCGTCTCATAGCCTAACATTAACGACAGCTTAAGCGGCCGTAACGACTCTATCTCGCGAATAAACAATCTGTTCCGGAAAGCCATATATCTGTTATCGATACGAACACCAAAATATAAATGAAAATCTCTGTGAATTAGGTCTAATGTAACAAAATTTGGGCTCCGAAAATTGAAGTAACAGATTTGAAATTAAAACTTTGAAAATGCTTTGAACGAAGGAAGTAGTAGACCAGATATAAATTTTGTTGATATCCTTGCCATCTGTGGCAGATAAAAGTTATTAAACGAGAAATCAGTTTAATAAATCAAGTAATCCGCTATATAAACCATTCCTTCCAAAAATAGGTTAAATTTCAACTGTCTAACCGACCTCGGTTTCATAAGTTCAGAAGCCAAAAATACGTCATTCTGTGAATCACATCATAATGCACACATAGAGTCAGCTATTTGTGTTCGTAACTTTAACGGCTTAACACATCTCATCATCTGACGTCCATCTATCGTCATTTGTTTCATATGATGGGCGAGGGAATATTTACGTTCCGTCAGTAAGCCAAGGTCCCACCCTTCATATTCCCTGTTTATGACTTTTTCACCCATGTTGTATGTCGTTTCGTATTAACCGAATTAAACGCTCTACCTGCTGTGAAAATGACACATTTGTCAATATTGAAGTAAACGTGGTTCGCTCTACTCATAAATTCTATTAAAGCTTTAAGCTGTCTGCCACTTATTGTATTCTCATTGAAGCCGTGGAGTCACACAAACGCGTGAACGCGTCACCTGCTACTTGTGACGCAATCTTGGTTTGTACGGCGTTCAAACTCGAAAAATGTAACCAGTTCTTTTGGAAGTATTATTTGACTCATCCAAAATTGGAGGAACCTTCACTAGACCTCCTTGGCCTTGCCAAAAACTAAACGAAAACATCGAAAAACCTAATGGAAGTTCATAAATTCTAGAGTTATCACCTCAAATCCCAGATTCACATCTTGCTCAATACAATTACAGCTTCTCAAAATGAATAATTTTACATAAAAATCTCAATTCCTTACAGAGCAACATTTCAGCCAAGTTTTATCTCATTCGGTGTGCGATGCTGCGTTGAGAAGTTATGGATGACATCCATTGGATGCACAGATTGCGAATTTTGTTTAAGAAATTTGGGACCAAGGAGTCAAAAAATTACCGAAAATTTGTTGTAGTATAGGACTTGCATCCCAGCACCTACACTAACGTGGCGCCATGATTATACAAGTTATAGATGGTTATGGTTGATGATAAAAAAAAATTTTGGACGAGTATTGAATAAATGGTCTACGTGACAAACTATATAATGTACACCACCCATCGAGATGTTGTCAGTTCGCCGTAATAAATTTAAAAGTTTTTGATATTTCAGTGTCAAAGGTCCAATGTGATGGGCCCGAAATATTTTTTCCTTTTTCGAAGAGACGACACAACGAAAGACGACGACACAACGATATGAAGATAGGGAAAAGTAAAAATGTAGTCGATGGGATGAGCGTCAATTTGTTTTTAAACTTTTTGTTTTGTCAAAAGAGAAGGTTTTGAAATACAATTTGTCGAAACTTCATCGAGATGGTACATACTACGATACCGCGCCAACAACCCATCAACATCTACTAATTTAACTTTTTTTTCTTGTCTTGGGAAAAGAAGATAATAAACATAAGGAGGACCCGTACGAGTAGAGGACGGTATATAGTTAGGTGTCCATAGAACTGCTCAGCAATGTTAGCTTTAGATCATTTTATTCAAACTCATCCCTTGCTAGAATTGCTTACAGCAATTTTGAAAGCTTCGTCCGAGGTCTCATTTATAATCTGAACTCTAAAAAAAATTCATCAAAGCCAGGTGACATTTACTTGAGATATAGACGAGAAACACTAAAATCCAAAATGGCGGCTGGCTGCCATTTTCTAAGTTTAAGGAAAACAGTATTAGCACTTTACAGGCCTTTCAAACAAAAACAAGATCATGAAAATCGGATGAAATTTACTCGAGATATCGCCAAAAAACTTCATCTTCACTGTACGGCCGAGTAGCTCAAGTTAAGCACACTCTATGGGCTCTTACTTCCGAGCCCAAGATCTGATTTTGACAAACTTTTTTTCCTGGATTGGTTTAATCAATACCTTCCATTTGCACCATATGCACTTTGCACAATAAGCCTGGTTTTTTCAATAACAAATCGGAGAAAAAAGTCCCATCAAGATTGGTTCCATTTTACTCAAGTTATCGTGATGACAGACTGACGGACAGACAGACTGACAGACATACATTTTTTTAAATGCTGACTTGGCATCTGAGGGTGACCCCTTGCCCTTACTTCGGGGTTCGAAATTGACGTGTTACAAACGTAAGAGTAAGGGCACGCGACCCTTGTAGTTCGTACGGGTCTAAACATCATTAACTCTTAGTCCAATATTACGTGAGGGTGGAGTGGTTGATATTGATACAGAGCTTTCCAGATTATTATAGACAAACCAGAAAACGAACCGTATAAAACAAGGCAAAGCAAAGAAGAAAATGTGATAAAAATTGGTGCAATTTATCGCCTGATTGCCACAAAGTAATAAGTCAAGTGTATATAACATCAGCCCGCCCGCCCACCATCTTGATGCCACATTTGATATGTTTATATTATGTGGATCAAGGTATTTAATTAACCGACTTTTGTGCTCCACTCTTGTTGACGAAAGGAGCAGGGTATAAGATTTACACGGAACATTGGTATCATCACGTGTGTCTGCATTAATAAAATGGAATATCACTTATAGCATTTCACTTTCGCCTAAAGCGAAATATTTATTATGTTGTCCTAAACGTACCGACATTCACATCTAGATCGAAAATGGAGCCAAACATAATTCTTTCATTAAGTTTTTAGCGTTACATTAACCTCAATCTACTCGTTCTCTCTCCGCTTCGTACTCCGAGCTAAATCACAAACACACAAATTCGCAAAATATACAAAGTTTTAGATATTGCAGAGAATGGATATTTTCTTGGCATGTTTTTCGATTGTCGGAATTAATGAAGCAAAAAGATATCTCACCGTGTTGTAGCCCATGGAACCGTAGATATTTTACCAATGTATAAATGACTGAATAAAACAAACCATTTCTTATTGCGAATTGAAAGAAGCGTTTCTCTTATATCTAAAAACTACCCGAAAAGATCTATGTAAACCCAATCTGTATATCACAGCCATTAGTTAGCCTGAATCATTTATACTACAGAGATATATAATAATGTGGATTTCGGATACGTTTTGTTGTTATACAGTAGAGAAATCTGTATGGTGTATGCTAGGAGCCGCCTTGGGAAGGGATGGGTCAGATCCCTTGAATCTATTTACTTGACCAATCTAATTTGGAGTATCTTAATTCCTTTAAATTTCACTGGTAAACTTACAAAATTATTCGAATACATTCAACTGTGAAATACACAAACTTTTCATCTTCTCGAGAAATGTCCGTCCATATGGACAATTGGAAATTCAACCTTTTCGACGTTATTTTGAACATAAAATGCATGATGGTTGGCTGTAAACTTTATGTGTTCAAATATTAGGTAATGCTATTCCATGGAATTTTCGACCAAATTCTGACGAAATGGCTTACCAATACCAACACAACCTGTTCAGCAAAATTAACGTCGCACTAACCAAAGACATGACGGAATTCGTTAAATTTAGCAAATGATGGCGACTGATCCCAAATGCCACGAAAACGGTAGTTTCGTGCTCTCACCTGAACAAAAAACTGGCCTCGATGAGACTCAACGTTGTGTTTGATGGGAAACGTCTGGAACATGACTTCGAACTCCGAAGTTCGAAGCAGTATACTTAGGAGTGAAACTCGATCGATCGCTGTCTTATGACAAACACATCGGCAAGCTTCGACTCAAGCTGGCAGGTGGAAACAACCTGCTCAAAAAACTTGCTGGCACGTCGTGGGGAGCAACTACATTAGTCCTAAGATCGACAGGCCTAGCGCTGGTATATTCATTAGCTGAATACTACAGTTCATCATGGCTCAACAGTGCACATGCAAAGAAAGTGGATGTGACACTAAACGAGACAATGAGAATGATAACAGGCACAGTAAAATCCACACCATTGGAATGGCTACCAGCTCTGAGCGCCATGGCACCACCTGACCTCAGACAACAGAAGAATCTGTTGCCAATGTACAGGAAAGTTTTGGTAAACGAATTGCCTACGAAACTGAAATCCAGAAATCCAGCAATCAGTACAGCTAAAACACTCAACGCGACAGACTTCCACTAGAAAGAAATCTTGATAGAAATTTGGTGCAATAGCGGTGTAAATAACATTTAGTTCAACTTCGGCCAGATAAAAAGGAATTCAAACTTCCCCGCAAGTTGTGGTGTAATCTGAACAGACTGAGAACTGGCCATGGTCGACGCAACGATATGCTACACAAATGGAAATTGGTCACTAACGCCAGCTGACCTTGTGGACATCAACGACAAACAATGATGCACTTATTGATGGAGTGTCCAATTCATATAGTATGATGGTTCAACGACTGATTTTCTGCCGCTAAATGATCAAGCCTGACTGTGGTTAGCTAATCTAGATCTGTGATGAGAATTTTTCTGTCTTTTCCTTTTATTTGTGATTTGTGAATTCTTTTGCATGAAAGACCCCGACTTTCAGTCAAGGGAATAAATGCCATTGAGATGTATAGAACGAACTGGTTTGGATAATGTAAATGTCTATTAATTGAATATGAAGTTTAACATTGAGGGCAAGGGAAGCGTCTATAATCTGCCTGTATCTCTACAATTGTAATAGAATACGATGTAATGAGCATACTACATATCCAATGCAGCAAATTTATAGTAAAACAAAAAAAAGAAGTTTTTTTTCTCTCCCATTTACATTTCCATTCATGCTCCTCATCAGCTTAATGCTTCGCGATATTAAACTTTCTTCATATAATTCATTACACTTGTCTTTTCTTATGGTATTAAATAAGAGAGAAATACTGGAGATATCGTCGGAATGGCTTTCTTATATTATGTACTTCATCCATGCACAAAATCCCAAATTTTTCGCATATACACACACCATTTTCGAGGCTGGAGTTATTTGGTAGACATAACTTTGTGTATGAGAAATTAATTATAGTTTTGCGAATGATTTAATATTTGAACATTCACTTATGTTTTATAGTTTGGTAAAATGTGTTAGGATATGTGTAATGGAGACGCACAGAGAAGCATTCACTACAGTTTGTTGTATTGGAGAGGAGCAAAGGAAAATTAGATTTAAAGTAAAGAACTTTTCGTTGGGTAACTCTGGAATGTGTGGGGTGGCACACACACACTGCAAGTAAAGTTAAACGATGTAGAAATATAAAATTTGGTGGAATGATTGGAATTAAACTAATTACGGACGTGATGGATCTCTGTTTATGTTTCTCGAGTGCAATGGAAATACAGTTTTCAATGGAATTGAAAGTTAATCCACAATCGGCTGATTTAAAGTTCACTCAAATACGAGGAAAAACTTTAAGCCCAGCTGTAATGCATTTCTGGGCCGCATCTGGATGAGGGTGGAAGTGAGCTGAAAACTCAGAGCCTTGGAACTCTGGAGGTGTGGGATGCCTTTATCACGTATGATATCTCAAGCAACCATTGGTCAAAATTTAATGATTTCATTTGCATTTGGTAAGAGTTCGGCGAAATTTAGGAAGTGTTATAAAGTTGGATGTTGAGAGATTTTGGAGCTTTGACAATAATTTTCTCTGAAATATGAATTTCCCGCGAAAATCCTCCGGTAAATAGCTGATTCTGAGGAAATTATTTCCATCGTCACATTTCCTAGAACTCTCCGAACTCTATGCAATACAGAGAAAACCACAAAGTTCCGATCAATGGTGCCTGAGATATGATGAAATGAAGTTGAATGCAGGAAGAAGCAAATAGGGCTCCGTTTCAAAGTATACTTCTGGTACGAAAATGGATGATAAATGAGGTTTGCAAGGAATATTTTGAACTGTTGTTCTCGGTAAACGGTGATCGAGTCTGAATATTTTCAATGTTTTAGCCGCAGCTAGTGCGTTGAAATAAAAGCCTAACGATCGGGGGTTCGAATCCACTGTCAGACAAATGAACATGAAGCAATTTTTAGATTCAAATCCATTTTCGGTTAACACATCGGATAAATGGGGTGCAAAGCTTGTGAAAAGTTCTATGATTTGTGATAAAATTAGGTGTTTTCTCAGCGCTGCAAACAAAATTGCAAGAAAAAACCCAAATTTAAAAAAAAGATTGCTCAAACGTTGGTCAAATCAAACAACTTCGAACTCGTTGTGAAGGTCTCAACTAGAGCCGTAGAAGTTAACCGAAATTGGAAGCGCCAGGAAAAACAATAATTTCAGAAAAATGCCAAAGCCAGGCTTATAAAAATGATTTTCACATTCTGAGCCAGCAATTCATTTTATTGAAGTGCCACAATGTGTAGCTTTACTCACGATCACATATTGGGCAATGGAGGATTCCTCTAAACAAAATCACTTCTCACAAACGTCATTTGTCTAAAAAAAAAACAACGAATATCAATGCCAAAAACTCAATGGAAATTGAAATCAAAAGATTTACAGCCCAAGTCAGTGATATTTCAACGTAAACTTGCTTCAGCTGTTTTTCAGCTGAAACACTCACACAAACAAAAGAGCTCATTCCACGTTGAACGGTTTTACCACTATCACGCGCTGTCTGTAACTGTTGTCTCACCCGCATAACGACGAATGAGATCTTGCGTTTCTGTAAGTGGACCAGCTGAAGCAAGTTTACGTTGAAATATCACTGACGTTGGCTGTATGACATTTCGTGATAAAGCGATCGTTTCCCGCACCTCCCTGACTTTCAGACCGAATAATATTCACTCTTTATGGAATTGTAAAATTAGTAAATTGTGCTGTGATATCGATAACTTTTCCGAAATTTTTGCCCTTGATGTGGTCTAGCAACGGCCCTGATACCTCATCCCGGATGTTCAAGTTTTTGAAGTGATTATAGAAAGTGGAGGAAATTTTCATTATTGGAATTTGTGCTCATTACATGAAGAACTTCCGAGAATTTCATTGTGTCTGATTTCATGCCGAAACTAAACTGCCTTTTCGGCGAATAGATTTCAGTTTTATAATATTCTAGGAAGTTCAACTCAAATGGGATTTGTTAGCTCAAAGTATTAGCTTTCCAAGATCTTACATACACTGAAAAGCAAATTGAACGAGCGGTGCGAATGAAATAGACGGGCCTAAAATTGAAACATAAACATTTTCA
>JANTFA010155562.1:0-10784 GCA_026413405.1 Phytosciara flavipes
ATCTGAGGTGAGTTTTTTTGTATGGCAGAGGTGTGACACCGTTTATCTGAAAAAATGGCGGATGGCATAACCTCCTTCGGGTCACTCTATCAAAGCCCGACATCTGACTTTGACAAATTTTCCTGGATTGGTGTAGTTTATTACACCATCTATGAACTTTCTGCGAGCAAGACCGCCGGTAGTATACGTGAAAAACCTCAACCAGACCTCAAAAATGACAATAATTCGCGCATACCTGTGAATCGGCTCGACCGATTTTGCTCATCTTCGAACTTAAACTAGCATTCGTGAATACAAACCGAGGAAGAAAACTCCCATCAAGAATGGTTCCGTTCTTACTCAAGTCATCCTCCTGACTGAAAGACATTTTTCTCATTGTTGATTTGGCATCTACGGGTGACCACAGAAGCTTTGCCCTTACTCAGCGATTCGAATTTGACGTGTTTCAAACGTAAGAGTGAAAGCATAAAACCCTCGTACTTCGTACGGTGCTAAAAAGCGAAAATATTTCATTTGGTAGAGCTTGATACATCTAAATTTAGAATTGCCTGTTACAAAACGCGTTTCAAAAAGACTTAATTTTATAATTTATGTTTTTCCATTGCAAAGTGATTCGTGTATTTTACATGAATTAACATAAACTGTTAGACAAACATTTATGGACACTCATAATTCATAATAATGAACAGTTTGGATAAAAGAAGATAACAACAAAAAAATTGTTTCACTTCATGACCATTACTAACTCGATTAAGCATTTTAAAGGATAATTGAGGCGAATCGTTCATTTTTTTTTTAAATTTTCAATTTAAGAAACGTTTTACAGAAGCAATTTGACTGCACGGTATAATCGGTGAGTGGGTAGAGAGCTTTAATTTTAATTGAAAATTTGAGACCATATTTCATCTTTGCACTTAAAAACAATGCGTGACCCTTAACCCGGCAACTTTTGAAACTTTCCGACCATCAAATGTAGCACTTTATATTGGAGGCTACGAAAGTAGTTCATTACATGAGGGGGAACCATTTTGTGTTAAGAGCAAATCCAAAAGTCTGTTTTTGAGTAACAAGATTTCGACAAGTGTAGAGTTTGCATATCCGAGCCGAAGAAGAGGTATGCAACTACACTTGACGAAAACCAGTTACCGAAGCAAGTTGCTCAAAAACACACTTGTGAGTCTTCTTTTGTCATAAAATTGTTTCCGAATTGGATAAAGTAGCAGCATCGAATGTAGTCTGGTTTGCTGCCTTGAACATTGAGAAGTTGAATTACACCCACAAATTTATGAAAAATAATCCGAAAATGTTCTACAATGGATCACTTTCGCAGGGGACATATTGCAATGCTACGTTCAACTTTCGCAATGGGACAGACAGTAAAATTTATTCCTACGACAATGCGACCGGAAAATATTCGCTCCATATTGCGTTTGATACAATCGAAAGGTGTTGTTGTGTCGCTGATGTTATAAATTACAATGCGTAAATTATTTACGAATTATTCCGAACAGATGTCCATCAACATGAGCGCTATGTCTACATAGATACGTTAATAATTTATTCAAATCAAAATTGTTTTTATGCTAATCCATGAAACGTTGTCTGTGACCCATGTTCATGTCCATGTGTCAGTGGCTATACCGTGAAATATTATACATTCTTAAACAGTCTTCCAAAATTAACTCGTGAATGTGTGATTCGGTTTTGAACATTTGCTTTGATCACGTACGGATCACAGTAGCAATAATGAAGTTACATTTAGCGTCCATTGTCTTCGACATTTATTATAAATTCGTTTTTGCAACAGCCAGCGTTGCGAAAAATGAACTTCTTCAGGCATGTTTTGGAAGTATCTTCCCGCCCCTCAATTTCTACTTCATTATCACTAGTATTTTATAAAAATTTTGCCCTGATCAAATTTTGAACCCCGACACTAAAAACCCACTCGAGCAACACCTCTATAACCATTTGACTTTTGAGATCTGCAAAACCGCAGTGAAGTTTCTTTTCTACTTGATTATCTACAGAATTTTTAGACACGTACGAAGTAACACGTCTAATTTACATCATTGATTAAGGGAAAACCTTTTGTGGTTGCCTATAGAAGCCAAATCAGTAATGAAAAAATGTCTTTCTACATCTTTGTTTTACAATGTTCAATACTTAATCAGGCTTGTGGTCAGCAAAATATAATCTGTTGCTTTTCAAACCATAGAAGCTAGAGAGGATTTCTTTTTGCTGTCTCAATATTTGATGGCTTTTCTTAATTTCTTATGTGATTTCCTACAGAACTTAAGTAGAAGAAAGTACATCTTGATTGGATTTCTTGGAGAGGATACGAACGGTCGAATTACTGCTATTTTCGAGGTCTTGTTGAGGTGTTCATATATTTCCAACTTTATCACTTTCACATAGCGCGAAAAAAATGTTTATCGAAATGGGATCACGCGATTTAAAGTTAAATTACATAGAGTCGAACTACTGAGCCTAAGTGGAGCTGCTGAGCTTAAGTCGAGTTATTGAGCTTAAGTCGAACTACTGAGCTTAAGTCAAGCTACTAAGCTTAAGTCTGAGCTTAAGTCGAGCTACTGAATTCAAGTCGAGCTACTGAATTCAAGTGAAGCTACTGAATTCAAGTCGGGCTACAGAACTTAAGTCAAGGCACTGAGCCTAAGTCGAGCTACTGAGTCTTAGATCTTTTTGCCGATATTTCGAATCATTTCGATTTTCATGATTTTTTTTGTTTAAATATGATAGTTAAGAACGTAAAGCGACCGTGATTTCGATGACCTAAACAAAATGGCTGCCAGTCACCATCTTGAATTTTCAACTAATTTTCGTAAGCTTTATTGAAAGATAATGAAAACCTTGGGGCATTGATTATCAGAGTCCAATCATAAGTTGGTCTTCGTGCATGACTCCCTAAGAGACTGCTAATATGCTTAAAATTTTAACAGTGGAAAAGTTAAATGTTCAGATGCATATCAAAAAGTCATTTTTCGCAGCTGATTGCAGAAAACTAGTTGCAAAATGAGATGGATTCATGAGATGCAATTATCAACCTCTTCTTCGCCTGAAACATCACATCTAGATACAAAACTGACTCCATTTCGCAACTCATTGCATAAACAACTATACGACTCCTCCTTTTCGTTAATTGTAATACTTGTCAGAGTTTAACAATACCGCTGATAAATTTGGCTCTGTGTGAAACACCTATTTTAGCCTCTAGCCTCTAGCAAAGAGTTCATCGTATTTTTATCAGCCTCGTTAAAATCTGACGGCAGTCCATAGATGAAGAGACAAATGAACGAAAGCTTTCTTGTTACATTCAGTGCGCCAACAATGAATATTTCTTGTTTTTTTTGTTACACAAAATCATTCCATCAACGTTTTCGCTATAATAATGAAAGATTACCTGTAATTTTTGACGATATTTTTGACCTGATTATCATCAGACACAACATCATATTCGGGTCTATTACATTAGGTAATTGTTGGTTGGTATAGCATCCAATGGAAGAAAACGTTGTTTTTTTCGTAAACATTAATTTAATTTCCAAATGATCGAAAATGTTCTTTTTTCTGTGGTGTGTTCGAATTGATCTACATCAAAATCAAAAATTCATATAAATGATGTGATATTTACGTGTAGGTTTCGACCACAACAAAAAAAAACAGTTCACGATAGGAATCACGTAAGATTTCTCGGTTTCAATTCCAGCCCAACCCAATTAAGTGAATCAAAAGAAGACAAGAGAAATATTATACTTTTGCTTTGAACTCATACCCATATAATACCCATAACACGGTGCACCGCAATATTCGAAAGATTTTACGATTCTGTTCGCAAGTATTGGAAGATTATATGAAAAAAAAACATCCATCGGACTTAATGATACATTGGAATAATCAAGAAACCGTTTTGAAATTGAAGGGCATCACGAATCCGCTGCGAATATTACAAGTATTATGCAGAGGAGGAAGAGTTAGCCTAACCTGCATTTAACGCTAAGTCTAACACACTCTATGAAGAAAAACGTAAATTATACAGACAGGGGATATGGATTTGGAGGAAAGACAGAAACTCATCAAAATTAGTTACTTCATTATATACCCATCTAGCGTACAGTAAGTGTTGGCAATTGTTCACATTACCGTAATTATGCCAATGTTTAACTTTCCTGTTCGAGCATTAGCTAATTAGAGATTTGTGCTGAGCATTTTCTTTATTAGATTGCACGAAATAGCTGGACAAACTTTTAATGACAATCTTTGACTCGAACACTCGTTTTAGCTGGTCTATTACTTCCTTCGATCAAAGCTTTTTTTAAATATTGACTTCAAATCTTTTACTCGTCGATGCATAGCAGAGAGATCAACATTTTATGACGTGGTATTCCAGTGCATTTTTTTCCCTTATCAAAGTAAGTAATGCAATTATAGGGTAAATCAGTACAGCTATTGAATTTTATATAGAAATGTCGTAAGTCAGCTGGCAGAAAACAAGTACGGGTCTCATTACTTCCCTAGTAAAGTAAAGTTTATTTCCAGTTGCGCGTCTTCTGAAAATCCAATGATATCCAGCCTGTTCCTGTTTCTTTTCTCAACAGAAAATGTCACCAACAAAACATTCCAAAAAATATTCCAGATGATTCTTTCTTTATAAATTTCTAGTTCGTAGGACATATTTTTCTCAATGCCTCAAGTTTCGCCAATGTTTTGTTATCTGACTGTTGGTTCAAAGTTTGCGAGCCATAATGAATTATCCCTGATATCAAGTCAAATATAAATGCACATAATGTGAATCCTACAAGCCGTCTGAGGGATTCTTTTGAAAACAGCCTACCGAAATCGCACTTTTTTGGACTCTTTGATATGTTTCTAGAAAGGTCGCTGCTGGGAGGTGATCAAAAACCGAAAACATGCACTTTTCTTATGGAAATTTCTCCTGGTACTTGAAGGGTACAGGGATCTCATTAGAAAGCTATTTGCTTGTACTTTCGGAGTAAATAGGATCTTATGAGGTTTGGGAGCATCTGAAAAGATGTATGAGCACTTAACGGCTTCCTCATATTTCTTTCGAAAATTTTTTAAAGAAATTCGTTGTCGTTTAGGTCTCGTTCATCTCAGTGGATGGAAGTCACCGTCGTTCGTGTTGTCAAATTTCGTGTTGATAGTTATTCGGAACAAACCTATGGTTCTATAACTTCATTTAGTTGAATGATTTTTTCAATATTTGGATTTCAAATCTTTTACTTCAATTCTTTGGTCATACATTTTGCTTCATAAGGCCTATAACAACGCAGAGATTTTCATTAGTTTTTGGTCGTCCTTATTGATAACAAATGTATCTATAACTCAAACATACTCCAATAAATGTCGATTTTTCTAACTAAAAGCTCACTTGAAAAAAATTGGTAAATCACTTAATCCCAATTTCGATAGAATTTTCGATAAAGAGAACACATTTTGGGGCTACCTGACAATTTGCTACATGGGATCAGTGCAATCGGAATACAAATTTTGAGTTTAGTGTATGAATTTGAGAATTTTGATTTTTTGATTTCCTGCCTGAGTAGTGAGTACCCCCTCGCTAAAACTGAGTGACGACGTGTACACATTTTACGTACGTGTATCATCTCATCTTCACATAATTCTACCAAATCAATTCAATTTAAAATTTCATTATTTTGCGCCATCAAAAATTTTTTGTTTGTCTTATTTTCGATTAGTTTCGATTTGAATGCTACACATAAATTGTGGAAAATAATCTTTTCTAATTTATTCTCCGATTCTCATTTAAGATTTGCGTACACAGATTATTTAAACAGTCGAATTCTATGCCGCCACGAAGTCAACGATCATAAATCGTTTTTTAATCATTTTTATTCGTGTTGCGGACAGAGAGAAAAAAAAATTCCTTCTGAAAAGATGATAATCACAATGGATTATGTTCTTTACTGGAATTCTTCTTTTTTTCACATTTCTCGTGATAATGGTCTTACCTTTTGATATGATTCGAAATGAACTTTTCAAGAAGCGAGACAAGAAAAAACATTGGACAAAAACATTTTTTTCGGTCGTACAAATTGACGGTGGTTTATTGGACATAAAAAAGTATCAAATTTGTAAATATGAGATTTTGGTTGAAGATGACGGGAAATAGGGAATTAAAGATGGGATGGATATCACACAAAACCGGTATGGATTTTTATGCTAATTTTAATTCTCTCAACAAAACGAAACTTTTTTCCGATTTAAAATTTTTTTATTTCTGTTTAATCAGCATCCATTCGCATTGTATTTCGTTGCTTTTTCTTAATGGGTCTGTGATTTTGGATGATTGCGGTCTCAGTAAAACAATAATAATTTCCAGTTTCTCTTTACTCTTTAGCAATTCCGAAAGTTATTTGGAAAAATTATGATTCTCAGTAAATTTTGAATATAATTGACACTAAAGAGACCGTCATACGATTGTGAAGATTCAAACGAAATTTATGTCAGAAACGTTTACAACCAAGTTTAAGCAATTTAATCAATTAGCAGTGCCGTGTGACACGGCCCGTGTCTCCTAGAGGTTGAGGACCAATTGAACCATGGTCCAGGGCGCTGGGAAAGAAAGTCACTGAAATCTTGAAAGCATTTTTTCCACAAATTGTTGGCGTGAACAAGTTATGCAAAGTAGCCGGTATAGACGCATGGAAAAACCTTCGCACACTAGCAAGTGAAATGTTTCTCGAGTTCTAGCATATTTTTGCGGGAAAACTTTGAATTTTTCTCTCATGTCGCGGCTCATTCCTTCAAAACAATTGACTTCCTCATGGTTCAATTGAACCTTACTTTCTGCCTGAAAGTGAATCATAATTTGACATCCAGCATTGGAGTTCGAAACCAAAACTGTCCAAAAAGAAGAATTGCTGAAAGAACACTTGAAGCAATCCACTCTGAACAACTACAAAGAGGAGTTGAAATTCAACTTGAACTAGGGATGACTGGGCCGCCCGCAGCCCATGTCATGCTCATGAACATGATGGGCATCAACACATTAAAAATAAACTGAATGATTGGATGAAATGAGTTGCATTTGAGTAACATACCTAACGACATTGTTGGGATGTGTTTCTTCGCCGGTGTGATCAATGGTTTGGATGATATCTTGTGAAAACGTCGCGATAATCCAAGAAATCATCCAAACCATATCTAACGACATATTCATCTCTGTTAGGTATCGGTAGTAGACAAGCTAAGCTCCAAGATGAGCAGGTGGTTCAAAATTGTAGAGAAAGTATAGTTACCCACAGCGATCAGTGTTTTGCTCCCTCAATAATGGAGTGAATTTCAATCGACAGTCTCAAATTAACAAAACGTAACTAAATGAAATAGTCTCACTCTTCCTAACTATGTGCACACTGATGAGTCACTGATCCAATTTTCATGAGATCCACAAGATAAACTCACAATTTCTATTATTCAAAATTGCCAACGTAACCGAAAGACTGTATGTTTGATACAGAGTGCTAGAAATCGTTGGTTTTACTACGACTATCCGTCCGAAATGTTTGAGAGGCTAGACACAGAACATGCTGCTAATTGAAATGCGTTGCGATAACCAAAGGTGTGAGCCAGACAGTAACACTGCATACAAATTCAAATTCTAAACAAATTGTCAAATGTTCATGAGACTTCTGCTAGTAACCGATATGGATATCTCAGCGTTTAGAGTTAGAGTCTAGTTATCGCAAGCAACAAAAATGAGCGATATACGCTAGGTTATGTTGCCCTAAATGTTAAAACAAATGAAGTAGTAGAAGTACGTATATGTGTAAGTGATGATATTGGACTGGGACACCTAATGTCTTTCTCAGTCGCAATTACAATCTCTCTGTAGGAAACTGTAGCTTCAACCGAATAGTAATTAATAATACAACGTCGAGGTGATAAACAGATTAAATTTCAGTAAAAATTTCATATATTCTACTTAAGAAACCAAGGCAACAACCAAACAAAACAGTCAACAGCTTTACGATTCTTCGGCACAAATTGTTTATCCAGACAGAATTTTGCTTTCTTACTCGTCTTCGACTCAAGATACAAGCTTCAAGGTAATCGAATTCTCCAACTGTTTTCTATCAAATATTAGAAAGTGCTTTAAACAGAGACCGTTATAATACTACCGCCATTCACAGACACTACCTAACCTTTTCATTATGCTAACATAATGCTCTAAACCATGCTATGACCAGGAGACCTGTCTGCAATAACAATATTAAATCCCAACCACAATTGCGCAAATATTGTCGACGAGGGTGAACGAAAGATCATGGCTCGGCTATTCAAATTACACAAATAATACTCAAGTTTCAATTTAATTTGCCCAGCATGGGTGTACAATACTTTCATTACCTCTATACGAGGAATGAAAAAAAAACAACCAACAATGAGAATTAACTTGTCTCAAGTTGCTCTATGTGACACGCTAGCGATTATGTTTAGATATATGACGTAATTATAATGATGATGAGATTATATTGAATAAATTAGACGAGCGATTTTTTTTCTTTCCATTTCGTTTAGTGTTACCACCGTCTGTGTTGTTACATGCTATCTGCAGAAAGAAAATGTGTAGCAACGAATGCTATGTACACATACCGAAAATTGTATGCGCTTCGGTAACATTTTCAATGCCATTGTCGTGTCATGAAAGTATTAAAATAACCGAACAGACAAGCTACGTAAAAAACTCCCCAGTGAATTCACCTCTCAGATATGGAGAACCTTTGAATAGAAACGACTTGTGGAGAAACCCATTTTGTGCCATAGTGTGCACAAAATGTTCTTATCACAAGGTATGAACTTGACGGTTTTCGTTTTCACTGTGTGTAGAAGTGGATGAAATGTTGCGGTGTGTTACGTTTTTGTTGTAGGGAAATGTATCTATCTATGTGAACAAGAGTAGGAAAGCTGATGTGTACATGTATACGTTCCACAGGAAGTTTTATGGCTTTTTTTATTTGCTCCGAGGCAAAAAAGAAATATTTCTGTATCGTACAGTAAGTAGTTTGCTACCCGTTACATTTATACTCCCAGTATTGATGATTTGATACCATGTCCGAAATGTTTCGTTCAATAGAGTCTATTGACTGATTCGATACATTCCTCTTTCAAAGTCATCCCTTGGTGCGTGTATAACATTTTTACAGTCGAAAGGGAATGGAATTACTGGTGAGTAATAATCGTTGTTTGTAAATAACATTTTTTTTATGCTTCCATCCATATTAAGTCTCGTTGTGAGTTGCCAAACAAAGGATGTGGATGAGTCTGGTGTAATAATTTAAATGGGATAGAGTCCGCAATAAAATACCCTATTTAATTGCAACATGAGCGAACAATTGAAACAGTGAAGACGGAAAAAAAAGTTCCGTGATGTCGAATTAGAAAAGGATTTCAATTAGCAAATTGCACACAGGGTTGTGTGTTGTGTTTGTTAAAGTGAATCACTTGAAATAAACTGATAAGGCAACCTTCAATTCTCGTAACTCAAAATGCATACGTTCATTCGTAGCACTGCTTACTAGCATGAACAATCTTATTTGAAACGACAAGATGTTAAAGAGTAAAGGAATACCTCCAAAAGAAACTCTAAAGATCGAAGATAACATTTTAGAATTTTTTTTGGAGGAATCCCCTCACTCCTTATCACCGTCACAGTGAGTCGAAATTCCAACAAGCCACAATTGTTTACAGTGTGTTTTAAGTTAGGTTATTGACAAAAGTTTCTACAATGATGCGTCAGTCTAGGTGTCAAGTTGAGAAGAGTGTGGTGTGTTATAAGACGTTAGGTATATTTACTAGCAAGGGTTGAACCAATCTTTTCTCTGGAGGATTATTTAGTGATCATTCTGAATACCTCTCTCCTTTCTTCAGAATCCGATTTCTATGTGAACTAAAGAAGGCCAATGACTTAGTGAGAGCAGCATTCTAGCAACCGCACAGAGTTTGTAACTCTTGGCTTAGTAGTTATGTTAGAACTAACTCTTGATTTTCACAAAAAACCAATCGCAAGTGTGAACGTAATGCCATCACATTGACAAATCGTTTCAATCAATTGATATTTTAACACAATAATTTTCACAAAATATGTAAATTGGAAACGCGTAGCATGAGCTTTCCCCATTCGATAGGATTTATGGATGGAATTACAATAATGAATAAAGCTGTTTGTTGCTCGAGTGTTTTGCTAACACACCATACACATAAATCAAATCAAATGGATGATTTTGTCGATCCAACGAAATATTTCATACCAAAGCGAAACTATTGAGATTCTTTATAGAAAACTATATTCCGTGTACATATACGAGACTTGATTGGAGTAATGCCTCAATAAATTTACGATTGATATTTAAAAGCAATATCTCCTCGTATATAGCATCAACATTTCCATTTAACTGTTTCTAAAATGTTACATACGTGGTTTGGAAATGCTTGGAATATTTATATGCACATAAATTTACGATATACCAGGACTATTTATGGTGTACGATTGCTTCGGAATATTTAGCAACTCAAACTTTTAAGATCGATCCGTGTGCACCCAGTTTCAATTGGTTTCCTATTCGAGTGAAAAGGTTTTTTTCCCATCTCTTTCTCTGTCGAGTTTTTCTTCCATCAATAACTTTGCTTCTTTCATTTATTTGTCATTCAATTGATGGGTATGGATTGATGGTTGGCTTCTTGTGTAACTGAATCTCTACGACTTCACTTTATGGTTCATTAGAAAT
>JANTFA010155573.1:0-10784 GCA_026413405.1 Phytosciara flavipes
GCTGATTGAATTGGTTTGAGTCTGTGGTAGTTGGTGGAAAAAGCTTGCACACGGCTTGCCGGCAAAAGATATTGTTGGGAGACGCTGCTCCTACTACTTTCGCTATTTAGTACATAGATGACACGCAACATCGATGTTGTCAAGAATACTACGAATCTACATTGAAACTATTCACTTGGGGCTGTTAGCCGCCGAACATCTCGTTCGATAATTTACCTCATTTCCTCTTGTATACAATTTTAACATACTTTTCACTTCATCTTCTCTTGAGTGTTTACTTTGATCAATTCTTAACTCAGATGTAAATTAGGTTTGTCGCGCAGTTTACCACTGGCACAGTAAAAACTTTCGGTATTGAAAGAGTCTCAAAAAGTAGAACTAAACAATCAGCGAAACTAGTAAATGATGATCTAGCCCCTGACCCAGCAAAGGGCAGATTATTATTATGGTTCAACTTCATCATTTTTTCTAACAATCACTTTTACTGTACTGACACACCTCGGCTGTAAAATCACTGTTCAAAAAAAAATTCTCTTCCATGGAAGATTGTAAACGATGTGTTTAGAGAATTTTATTTGAATGCATGGTTGAGTTTTTAATCTTTGTTCCATTGTCTTGAAGGGAAAACGAATGAACCTGGTCTCCCACTTGTCCGAAATTTCATATATTTTTTACTAGCTTAGTAGAGTTCAGCTAACAGTCTTGGGGTTTGGTGAGGGAATCGTTTAAAATGCAAAATGTTGCAGAGCAGTTTTAAGATGTATGTCTCTTATGGATAACCTATGTCTGATACGCATGATGTATGATTTAGCATCTATTGGTGACCACAGAAGGTTGGCCCTCACACAGGTATTCGAATTGGACGATGCCATCGCCAAATTTTAGAATAGGAAATTTTTTAAACTCAGCCATTCCAGCCGTTTTAACTCCGCCGATTTCAATTTTCCAAATAGTTTTTCGATCACATGACTGTTCTTAATTACGTATAAATTGTGTAGATAAGACTCTAGTTAGTACATTAATTACAGTTCACCGTTTAAAATAAATAACATTGACCGTATTCACAATATTGTTTTGTAGTGCAGTCTTGCCGCAAACTTACGGATTAACTTCGATGTTTCAGATTAGCTCAAAATGGTGATTGGAGACAACGAATTGATGGCGCCGCCACAACCATTGACGCAGCCTGCGTCTATCGATAACATTATGAGCGGAATCAGCAACACCGGCACCGTCAAAATGAATAATCACAGAAAGAAACTGAGGCAAAGGTGAGTGGAATAACATTCGAATTCCGAATATATTCTTTTTATCCAAAGAGACTTCCAAATGTGTAATAACAGAGCATACAAACTGAGGACTCAAAGCAGTCAGTGACTAAGTTAGAACCGACCAGGGTTTGAACCATGTACCTCTTAGTTCTACGTATCAAACATGGTGACTGAAATTAATTCGATTTGAATTGTTGAAATTTTTTTTTTTATATTAAAAATTTGTGGGTGAACTTTACTTTCAGAAACGAAGCCCAATTGCCAATAAATTCCGCAAAATGTTAAAGTTTACCTCAAGACTTTCGTCTCAAAATACTCGATTAACTTTAAATGCTTTGCGATCCGTCTCGAATCTCGCTTCGATTATTAAAAAAATCCACGAGAATGGCCAAACTATTTTTTAGCAGCAGGCGTCATAGAGAATGAAATCAAATCATTGATGACCTTACGTTCCAATATTGTTTCCCTAATAGTGTGGTCGTGCGAGTGTTGCGTAGCTACGTACGTACTGTCTAGGTTTATGGGTCGTTCCACGAAGGATAGAAGGAACATCTGAGCAGTTTTCATTACAAGTGAAATGTGCCGATTGTTCTTTGTTCGTTGGTGCCACAACATAACCACACACAAAATAAATATTTCTGAAGGTGGCTGTGAGACAACAGGCTAAGATACCGAAATGAGATGAGATGTGACCGCCTTCGTGATCATCTCAGATGTGTCTTAGCATGTTTTTTTTTCAAAACCTTGGGTTGATTGAAGTCAAATAAAGTGTCAGCGGGTCCAGATGTTCCTTATATCTGGCGTACAACGCTGTCCTAGTTCGCATAAGAAACTAAACTTCTTTTGTTCTGAAAAAAGTTAAGTTTCTTATGCGAGTTACGGCAGAGCGCAACGCCATTTGGGTATAATTTCTCTGCTGTTCTTCAATTTCTGGACACACACTACACACACAGTGTTCATGTTTAATTCTGTTTCTATTTCTTTTCAGGTTTGACATAATAAAAAAGTTAGGCCAAGGCACTTACGGCAAAGTTCAATTGGGTATCAATAAAGAAACTAGTCAAGAGGTAGCAATTAAGACAATAAAAAAATGTAAAATAGAAACAGATGCTGATCTCATAAGAATAAGGAGAGAAGTACAAATCATGAGTTCGGTGCAGCATCCAAATATTATTCACATTTATGAAGGTAAACAAACCAACATCGCTTAACTCAATGTCTCTTATTGGAATGAACCTAATTTCACCTTATGTGTAGTATTTGAGAATCGAGAAAAAATGGTGCTGGTGATGGAGTTTGCAGCTGGTGGTGAACTGTACGATTACTTGTCTGAACGCAAAGTATTGGCGGAAGATGAAGCGAGACGAGTCTTTCGACAGATATCAACGGCAGTCTACTATTGTCATAAGCATAAAATTTGCCATCGAGATCTTAAATTGGAGAATATTTTATTAGATGAACATGGGAATGCCAAGGTAAAACAATCAAAATGGAATTGGGAATAATGTAGAAAGTTTCATCTGTACGATTTTGTTTTTGTTGGTCCGCAGATTGCCGATTTTGGTTTGTCAAACGTATTCGATGATCAACGATTGCTAGCTACATTCTGTGGCAGCCCTCTGTACGCGTCTCCCGAAATCGTGAAAGGAACGCCATATCAAGGTCCCGAAGTGGATTGTTGGTCGCTCGGCGTTCTATTGTACACATTAGTTTACGGTGCAATGCCATTCGATGGTTCGAATTTCAAACGTTTAGTGAAGCAAATAAGTGCTGGCGACTATTACGAACCGAAGAATCCATCTCCTGCTTCGCCTTTAATCAAAGAAATGTTAACGGTTTGTCCACAACGTCGGGCAACGATAGAGCAAATTTGCAATCATTGGTCTGTTTACTTCGAATAGTAAATGTTTAAATGTTTGAATAACACTTTCCGTATTTTACAGGTGGGTAAACACCGGCTACACCGAATCATGTTTAGACTTAGCTGAAGAACTAGCGAATCAAACTCCTGTTCGATTGGACGTACTTCTTTCGCTAACACCATCAGCTGTTACATCCGATCAACTGGTTGTACCGGGACCGATTGAAGAAACCAAATCGAGTGATCGTGTGGCCCGAAGCCATTCAGTAGGTTCGATTCGTGAAATGGGAAGTACTGAAGCCGAACGGCGCATCCTTGATATGGTTGCTGCTGGTGGTGAAGGTAATGAAATTGTGTCTGTAAATGAGGTCGTGGTAATTAATTCGAAAACGATTTTCCAAATAGCTGCTCTGGCTCCCTCACCAACACGGACCATCACATCAACAGAACCGAGTCCAGCTCATCCGAAACGAAAATTGGAAACGACAGTATCAACTGAAAATGCTGTCGAAAAGAAGCGAGACAAGCCTTTGGATCAGTTGAAACTGGATCCTTCCAAAATGTCAATCAATGAAGAAATTGAAAGTGGTGCTGACAGAGTTCATCTCGAACCGGAAGTGGTTGAAATTGCAGCACATTCGTCAGCAGATGACCCAATTGTGGCTAGTGAGTTGACTACTCCAGGCGACTTAAAAGACTTAAATAAAATCGAGGAAATGTGCGATGAATTGTGCAATGCAACATCAAAAGAGCCTAGTCCCGAAAAGAAGAAGATAATCAAGAAGAAAGTGATCACCAAAGCGCCAGCAATACCGTCCGATAAGCCATCTACAGAAACACCAGCAAAGAAAACGTCGCCAACAAAAATGACAAAGAAGGTTGTGAATAAAACTAAAACTACAGAGCTAGTGCCAGAAACCGAACCAGTTGTTCCAGTGGAACGTAGTTTACCCGAAGAAGAGAAACCATGGACTGAACGTAGACGTTCGAAGATATTTGAAACTGCCGAGAAATTTCAACAGGCCAATCAAACGAATAATGATAAACTGAAAAAGATCGTAATTCCCGGCGTGAGTGTTGGCACTTTCAAAAAAGAATTCGAACGTAAAGCATCGTTGACTTCAACCAATTTACCAACACCAACCGGTGAACGAAAATTGTCGCTAGAGAAGCAAGGAAGCGACAGTTCCGGGGGACAGACTACTCCGACTGAAAGTCGAAAGAGTAGTATTGGAGATGGCGAGAGTGTAAAAACGCCCACGGAGGAGAAGCTGTCTTACATTCAACAAGCAAAACCACTGACTGATGATGCAGCTGCTAGCAATGATTCGAAAAGTTCATTGACCAGTTTTTCGTTGGAAGAGGCCAGACGATCTATGGAAAATTCGATAGCCTTGCTGAATCAAGCAAAAACAGAGTCCAGCAACGAACTGGACCAATTGTGTAACAAAACGAAGAACGTGGCTGTATCCGATGATAACATCAAGGACCGCCAGGAAAAACTGAAAAGTGCAAGAGAGATAATCGGGAATGCGATACCTGTTGGTCGCATGTGCATGGGCGTACGAAAACCACCAGTTCCATTTGGCTTAAATGGGCGATCGGTTTCGGGCAGTGTTGTGCCATCCTCTACGGCTGCACCGAAACCGGAACGTCGATCGGTTCGATTGCAAATGGGTGCGGATCCATCAACGGACATCCGAACAGCTACTATATCAGTGTCGAGTCCCGAACAAAGTAGCTACGACCAAGAACCGTTCTCATCCAAAAGTATTTTTTTTTCATTTTTCTCTGTAAATTGTTCCTTACTTAGAAATTCACATCTTTCAGTTGCAGTTGGAACACTTGCGGAAACACCAGAAAGTAACACAACGAAAACATCGAGAGCTGAAATCGTGCTGAAATCTGCTACTCTACCACGGAGAAAGACCGCCAAAACGGAAATTCAACTTGACACAACACCAAAGGTAAACAAAAGGCAAAGACACTATGACAACATTGCGACTCATGAATCGTAATAATTGTTACAGAATTATCCACCTCCGATGCGCTTTCAAACTGAAATGCAGCACATTATACCAGATCTGCGGTCTGCACCTATCCACGAACATTCAACTCCATACATCCCAGAATCGCTACACGATCGGGCAACAAGTCTAGAGCCCCAGCAGGAACTCATTATTCCTATTCAGCGGCCAGGATTCGTCAGCAAACAGTCATCAGGCAACACGTTCAGGTAAAGGAAATTCAGTCTTGTGCAAGGAATTCTTGAGTTCATTTTGTATTCTATTGTTAGATCCGGCTCTCTATCGCGTCAATCGACGAACGATTCGGACACTGACATAACATCACAAACTCATTCAGTTACATCGAGCAACGCTCAGCCCATCAAAAAGAGCCCGAGGGAATTCATTATTCCAATTGCTGTTGAAGGTGGTGGATTTGTGACGCCAAGAGCAGGCAGTTTGGAGCCATCCGAGTCGACCAACAGTTCATTCAATCATATTGGTCGTCCCAGAAAAATCAGGTATAAAATTTATGCCAAACTTTATTTCGTAGCTGGGATGTGAATCGATTTTTTTTGTTACCACTCCGAAGCTCAATGTTAAGTGAACGTGATTCAGAAGATGAATCGCCCTTCCACAAATTGCACCGTCATACGTCTATCGGACGGGAGAATGAGAACGATGATCCGCCACGTTTTGCCATGCATCGGTTACGAACGACACGTCCGCTGAAGAAAATGTCTCAGAATCCGAACGCAGAATCGGGTAGTTCGGGCGAAGATGATGATGAAGACGGTTTTGAAATTCTTACAGCCGAAAATCTGTTTTCCACCTTGTTGTCAAGAGTAAGTGCGCCTTATGTTCAGTTTCATTTCGAAAATTTGTGTAAAACTCTGTGTCTCTGTGTCTTTGTTTACAGGTTCGAGCTCTGACTAATCGGCTGAATGTCAACAATGTTAGTAACGAACCGGTGTCTGGCTTCAGGTAAGATTGAACAAATTTATTATTCACTTGACTGTAGTCGGAGGGGCTATATGCACCAGAAAACACAGCGCAGTAACTAACAACAGACTCACTATAATATTGTGAGAATCGTAAACGTCAGCGACCAAGATCAAGACATTATTCAAATCGTTACCATTATGCAATTGAATGTTTTAATTTTTACTTAGCTCAAGCAGTGTTGAAAATTGGAAAATCTATTGAAATAATTTTCAGTCACGGAACCCTGAAGCATTCTTTTTCTATTTCTAGATTTATGAGCAATTTACGCCCAACACATAGCCCATTCTGGAATCACGATCCGTTTGGAAGGTAATTAGAATGCAATTTGTTTTTGCAACTTTGGTGGATGGTCATTTTAGATTAACTAAATTACTAATTTATGCATGACAGTCTGGAAGATACATTTTATTGGTTCTATAACTTTTCAATCATAGGCATACCCTCGAAATTTTGAAAACCCAACATCATTTTTCTTGCTGCTGCTGAACAATCTGTCAGTATTTGGATCGAAGTTCTCTCTTCTCCATATAGCAGCGATTGCACATGTCATCCTGAACCAGTTCCATGGTGTGTTCATGTTTATTCAGGTTGCAGTGTACTGTGACTGTCGCAATAGGATTCCTTAGATCTCTACATAGTAAACTAATGTTCACTTTTGAAGTATTCTCTGACGACTCTTCTATGGGGAGCATATGTGAGCCGAAAAGCTGGTTGAGGTCCATAATACGGATTATTACTACCATTTCTCACTGCTTCGTCAGCCTTTTTTTATGTCATGTGATATTTTGATGTCCAGGAGCCCAAACAAAATTGACGTCATTCGCTGCTGAGATCTCATTCAGACGTTAGAGGCATTCCATCAGTATTTTGGAGATGAAACAGTGCAAACGTAATGTTTCCAACGAAGCTTGGCTGTCTGTACAAATATTAATCGTGTGGCCTTATACATTGCTCGTCTATTTATCTCGTCTTAGATATCTACGATAGCAGAAACACCGCTTGAGTTAGTGTAGTGTGTTGTCCTACCGGAGTGGTGGTCGTGAATTCGAGGTCGCTGGAATATACTCCTGATTCAGCACATTGTTCCATTTTTGAACCATCGGTAAATACACCCTTTCCAGCGGGGTCAATTGCTTTTCCTTCTTCGCATTAGGTCCATTCTGGTATGAAAACGTTAAAGTTGTTTTCTAATCGAGAGAGCGGGATAGACAAATCTGAGGGCATCATCATCAGCTCTGTGATTGAAACACTCTTATCTTTTTGAGGAGTTCATAGAAATCTGAAGAGAAAGAATTTTTACTCATGGTGTCAACGTTTGGTGCTCCATATCTGTCTAAAAACTCTTGATTTTCACTCTATTCGCCCACTCTTTCAGTGGATTGACAGTCAAGTCATTTTCTGTGCACCATTTTTCTACTGTCTTTAACGTTGAGTTCATCAGGGGACAAAGAACGTCTTCAAACTTCCCGATCAATAAAATGACGAGGTCGTCTGCAAATCCTTCTGCGTTGTAACTAAAGTCGATAAATTCTCTACTTAGACTGTCAATGACCATATTCCACAAGATCAGCAACAAAACGCCACCTTGAGGACAGCCACACTTGTATCATTATAGTGCGCTTTGACGACTCTGTCTTTCAGCATAACTTCTTCCTAATTGATTGTTTCATTACCACTGAAGTGTCTGGCTGCCTTGTTTATGGAGTCATAACAAATTAAGTTGAAGGCACCTACAACGTCAAGAAACTCGCCTAGTGCGTGCTCCTTGGAGTGAATTGGTTTTTCAATCTTATTTACCAAGTTGTGTCGACCGACTTACCTGCTGTATATGAATGCTGTTTCCGGTGTAGTGAATTGACAGCAATTTGTTCGTCTCTTGCATGTCTATCTGAAAATCTCTCCATCATTTTTAAAGACTATCATGACCAGGTTTCTTCACCAGCTTCACTTCACTCAAAAAACCGATTGCATGTCCAACATAAAAACCAAATCATTCTTTCCAAGAACCTTCACTTTTTTTATCGACATTCAGTTTTATAAAAGTGACCGTCCACCATGAATTAACTAACATTTTTCCATAACTAACGGATGCTTCAATTTTAACAGTAAACATTTTAGTTATTCGTATAGAAGTGAGTCGATCCTTGAAACAAAGGAAACGTAAGTTACTAACAAACAACGAACAAAATATGTATGTTTCTGTCACAGCCACATTCAGTCAAACAAGTGCATTCGTATATGATTCAGCTGATTCGCACATTGAAGATTTCAATTTAATGTATCCCTTTCTTCTATTGAGAAGCCCCTTGGTAAATAGCAACAGCGTTTGGTTTATTTTCATTGACAATAAGTACCAATCCACAAGAGTGAGTCACATGCTAATCGAATGTGCTAACAACATTTGTTTCACTCTAAGTTGGGTACATTTTAATGTATCACCAAAAGTATCCAACGAATGTTATCGAAAACCATATTATGCCATCAATGGATGTCAAGCATTTGTGTTTGGAGATGAATTGAGTTTATGCACTTATTTGACTGACTACGGCTGTAAATGAACTCAGTTTCAGTTTTTACTTTTTTCATACAAGTCGTTGCGTATAGATGACTTGTTGCCACACTTTCCAACTTTTGGGAACTAATACAAAAATACTCAGTCACATCTTAGGGGCCAACCATAAATAACGTCCACAGTTTTCCAGAATTTTTCCATCTTCCACGAATTTCCTTCACGTGTCACACTTGCCAAGACCCCCTCAACGGTGGACGTCATTTATGGGTGCCCCTTATCGATTTGAAGGTTCCAATGACTGAAATGTTTTTAGATTCGTACGAAGTGTGAGGGTCTTCTTATGCTTTCACACTTACCTTTGTAATACGTTGCATTCGAATCCCTTTTGTGAAATATAAAATACTGAAATCGAGTTCAGGGTTCGGGCGTCGATTTTCATTGATTTAAATATTCGTAACTCAACAAGAAAACTGTTTAAGTTTCGCTAAATTTTTGAGTGTATAAAATTTGATGAATTCATGACAATCGACGCTCAGATTGGTTAAATGTAAATTGGCGTTCAACAACTCACTAAAAGATAATTCAATTATATATGTCACCATGTCTTGTATATATAGACTCTTTAATTATCGTTTGTTTTTCTCTTATTATTTAGTCGCCTTAATAATGGATCGGGAGCTTGGCGTCACAGCATGTCTAGAGATTTAACATCGGACATCGATTCAATGTTCTCGAGGACGGGAGCGACGCTGCCACGAGGTGATTGAAATTTTTAAATTTTTGTTCGTTCAAGTTTTTCATTTCTTATTGATGCAAGCGAATAGACATTAGATTATGGGTATTATGTGCAATGATTTTTTTACTGTGATAATTTTCTTTTTTTGTAAATTATGTTTTTACTTTTATTTTGAACATAACCTACGAAAGAATATTATTGGACTGGAGTTGCCAACTATTTTTCGTTTTTGATTTTTGTGTTTTTTTTCGTATACAATTTTTGATAATGAATGACTCTTTGGTTTTTTGTTTCAAATTGATAATGTTCGATGTACAAATTTTATTACTTCAAATATTTAAAAATTAATTTTTTTTAACGTACTCATTTTCGGACTCGAATTTCAGTTCCAATTTTTCACTTCAATGAATTTTTACATTTAACAACGGAAGGAGAAACTTTCGGTTGAATTCGTCAGATCAGTTTCTTTTTCACGAAAGTCGTAACATTCACAGAGAAATGATACCTAGGTGGCGTTGCACCCCAGACGCAACTCAAGGCCATCTATGTGTATCATTTCTCTGAACACTCATGAATGTAATTTGCACGGAAGCAAGGGATGGTTTCCGTGCAAATTTTATATTCCGCGTTTTTTTTTTGAGTTTTTTTTTTGTTTTTTTTTTATGAGGTTTTTATCGAAGTACGAAAACATTCAATATTTATGAATGTAATTGTGTATCAAAATGATTTTTAGACCCGTACGAAGCCCGAGGGTCGGATGCTTTCACTCTTACGTTTGTAACACGTCGAATCCCTAAGTGAAGAAAATCCTTCTGGGATCATCTTTAGAAGCCAAATAAGAAAAAATATCAGTCTGTCTGTACGTCATCACGATAAATTGAGTAAAATGAAACTAATCTTAATGGGACTTTAAGCGATTTTTTTTGGTTTTCTTTTCTGAATTGTAGAGGTTCTATCGATAGGGAATTTTGAGTGGATTATTTTGTAGAACCATTTTTTTCAAAAGATCTATCCGGCGCTTGACAACTATTGCAAAATTCGTAATTTAGAAAAACTTGAAACCTTAAAAGAAGAAGTAACTTAGGATTCAGTCAGCCGATAGATTCTGATCTGATCCTGAGTCATAGAGTATGGAGATGGAACTTAACGAGAAACAAGTACAAATTTAGTAGTTTGCCAATGAGCACCCAAACCGATTTTGGTTTTCAATTGCTTAAATAGTAGACAATTAAGTCTCATGCAACACATAAAAGAATTGCGAATTGCGAGGGGCCATTTCGCCATTTTTGAGAAATCACAGAAAACGTTATTTTGGGGGGGCTCATACGTAGACGAACTTTCAAGGGAAAGGTGCGGAAAATCGGATCAGAACCTACTTGCTAAATATTAATTG
>JANTFA010155595.1:0-10781 GCA_026413405.1 Phytosciara flavipes
TGCAGAAAAAAAAACATTTTTCCAACTGAATTATAAATTAGAGATTCATACAATTCAATCGCAAAGTTTTTATCGAGTTTTTATTTGATGGAAACAAAAAAAATAAACACATCACTACAATCTTAAAAGCTGAGAACAAGCGAGAAATTTTGCACTACTGAACTAGTGGTCAAAATATTTTTCATCGGGGGGAGGGACTTGGTCTGCGGGCCCGGTGGGGGACTGTCTCTTTGAAAAGGTTACATGATGAAATGGGCCACAGTCTCAGTGACATGAAGCCACGGCCACCTACAGTGGAGTAAATATTCGCCGAAAATGCTAATCTCAACCGAGTTTGTGATGGTTAAGTCAAATGATAGTGCATTTTATCATTCCTCTGTAAAATGTATACCAGCATTTCAACACCGAATTTGGGTGACTTATTTACGATTGTCACAATCTGCTCTTTCATAGCCTCGGTAATTTTGTATGCAGTCGCTGTAGACTAAGGCGAACGGGATATTCTTATTATCATCTCTCTGAGGTACAATGACATTCATTTCCTCAAAAGTAGCCAGAGAAATGATACCTAGATTTCGTTCCGTTGCACGCCAGATAGAAGGATGTTTATTTGTTCTGTGGCCAACACTACATAACCGACAAAACCACACACAAAATGAATATTTCTGAAGATTATTGATTGAAGTCAAATAAAGTGTCAGCGTGTTTGCTCTAGCATAAAATTAATCGTGGAATAGTTTTTATGTGCGTCCGCTAAATATTATGTAATATATATAAAATTTTATTGTAGGGTGGACTTGCGTCACGGCGCTGTACTAACGTAGCGCCATGATGATCCAGAATTGCGAATTTCAAATCTGTGGTTACGTTGACGATTGGTCCCATGTCGCTAAATTTTATATGGAGGTCCCCTGATGACGAAACAACAAAAATTGGGACGCAGTAGCCCCCTTTAGAGGCGCCAGGGTCCTCCCCAGGCTTTTAAGTTACTTTTTTCATTAGTATTTTATTGTCTGTTTTCTTGTATCAGTTCCTTCCTGTTTGTTGGTGGACTCATCTTCACAGTCTGACATATTCTTAGTCGCATCGTACACCTTCCCAGGTTCTCGTAGAAATTCCAACAATAGGTCCCAATAGTCTATGGTCTTGCAACTTTTCAAAAACATATATTTGGCTAAATAGGCACAAAATTATCGCATTATACATAGATTTTTGGAGACCACGGTATCAACGCGACTACTATTCATATATTGTAAATAGAAATTTGACAATAGTGATAGTGACATTCGAAAGTTTGGGCGAGGAGTTGCTGACCAATACTAAGAGTGAATTTTTAAATTTTGTACAAGGAAGATGAAACTAATTGATGGTGTCCAAAGTTTTTGTCTTCATTTCGTACAAGGAAAATGAAGTTAATTTGATAGTTGCAAAAATACGGAAATCACGAGAGGAGGTGACCTTCATCTATCGATCTCACTCATAAAAATATGAAAATAACGAAACAGTATGAAAACTTTCTCGGGGAAGGGCTTCCGTGCCATAACTCTTTTTGTTTTGTCATCAGGGGATCTCTCTCCATCGATCCCCTAACACCCAATTCCGAGTTAATAACCTAAACTGCAATTTAGCCGTAAAACTTTTCCCGTCTAATGCCGCTG
Organism: Phytosciara flavipes; assembly: GCA_026413405.1. Taxonomy (NCBI): domain Eukaryota; kingdom Metazoa; phylum Arthropoda; class Insecta; order Diptera; family Sciaridae; genus Phytosciara; species Phytosciara flavipes. The sequence goes on from JANTFA010155595.1 coordinate 1,659, forward strand.
GCTTCTTACAAGTTAGATTTACCGATTTCATTGATAACATAAAGATCCGAACCGCTTTTTCAACTCATAATCACGAAATTAATTTCATATGTTCCAATTACAGGTTAACCACGAGTTGTTGTGTTGTTGATGTTTGTCGATTAACATCTAATTGTAAAGTGAATAGATTTTTTCCACCTAAATGTCACTGGTTTCAAGCTGATCACATCTACGAATTACAATTATAAAATATTGATCCGGGTCCACTTTTGCTTTGCAATTTTTGTTATCAAATAAAAACACGTGTATTTATCTCTGCTACCTTGCCATAGCCCTTTTAAATTCAATATTTCGCAACACAACATTATGGAATATTTGTTTACAGTCGATAACAATAAAGGTTTCTAGAACGAACTATCTAGATTGAAAACTTTTTCAAGAAGCAGTTTTTTTCAAACAAAATGAACATTGAAACAGTGGAATATTATCTCGTAATCGTCGATAGTTGGTTTGTAGAAATTGTATGACCACTGTACGCGGGTCGTCGTGTGCTGTTCCATCGTATGCGTTCCGTTCTCATGTTGTGTGGGGAGGTTACCAACAATATTCCCTGTATTAATCATTGAAAACGTCTTCCCTTTACGCAAACATTCTTCTTAATCGTAACGAATATTTGCAGCCGACATCGAAACTATTTATTTCTGGAATTTCGCTAAACACGGACACCATTCATCAGAAATGTTGTCTACCAGATCTTTGATCTTCTCGTTATCGTCTTGTCATTCATTCAGCAATAATTTCAGCTGACACAATGTTTTTGATAGTTTCTATAGCTTTATCGTTATCGTCTTCTATACCATCAAGTGGCGAAACCATAATTTGGTGGTACCTACATATTTTTCAGTAGTGGTGATTATTGAAATCCGGTGTTATGACGTTTGGCAGGGGACTGCGGGGGATTCTTCACACGAGCTTGTAGGTTGACTTAGGCCCTGACCTGAAATGCTGTATTTTTAAATGCTTTGACTCGTCGAATACCTGAGTAAAGGCAAAACTTCAGTGGTCACCCCTAGGCCTAGATACCAATTCAGCAATAAAAAAATGTCTGTATATCCGTCATCACGATGATTTGAGTAAAATAGAAGATGAGCAAAATCAGTCGAGCGGATCCAGAGATATGGTCATTATTGCTCTATACTTGAGTTTTCTCACATTTCCGGCAATATTATATTATTATATAAGTTGATAAATGGCGTAAATGAAAGAAATTAACAGCAACACAGAAAAAACGAATCACATGTTTTGAATTTTTGAGGTGTATGGCTTTTATTATTGTCGTTTCAGTACACAATTTTACTTTTGTGATAACCGCACCATGGTGTGGTTCTTGCACCAAATTTTACTACGCACGAAATTCACAGTGCCGCAGATGACAATGACCGCACTTGTTTTCAATACATTTTGACAGTTGACTTTTTGTGGATTTTGTTTTGAAAAATTTCGTAAATATTTTTGAGTGAACAAGTTTGTTGTGCTTAGTAATTGAAACTTGAAATTAATAAAGAATTGATTTATAGTAAGTTTTGTCGACTATCAGAGCTAAATAGTTAATCGAAACTTCGAAAATGGTTTATTTGCAAGTGCGGATATTATGTTTGACAGCTGTTGCGGTTACCACAAAAGTAGAATTTTGTACTGAAACGACAATAAAATTTGGTGCAAGAACCGCAATAATTAGCCTCAAAACAAACTAACATACACTTAACATATAATAGTGGTCAAAACACATGCAGTAAATTGTAGTAGGCCTAAGCTATAATTTGAAACATTGAAATCCTAGCATTCATTGACATTAAGAAGATTCAAAATAAATTAGTTTACAATGGACGGAGAACAAATTGAAAAAACGTCTCTAAATATGGCTTCGAGTACCGGTGAAATCGCAGAAAGTACGGATGGCTTACAAATTGTGGTTTCACCGACTCAACTGATGCAGGAGAAAAACGACCACTGGAACCTTCTCGGTCAGTTGCACCATTTGTCGCACGGCAACAATCCATCCACTGTATCCAGAGGATACGCCAATCGATCTGACATGGTCAATTTTGAAGAGCTGTCGCAATCATCAAATTCCGCTGAAGCTGTTGTTTTACAGCACGAAGTTCAAGAAAATGTTTCTAATGAGAAAGGAGCAATGTCAAAACTCCCGAAAACGTTTAAGTCCTTAAAGTCGTTGCAGTGCGGTAATAAACCATCAACTAGCACAGGAGGATCAACCAATCAACCAAAATTAGTCGATGGTGATGGGCTGTCACGATCACTGAATTTTGTTGAGTCTTCCGTGCCGCTGCAGCAATCTAATGTCCCACGAAATGATTCCATTGAAATGGAGTCCGACAGCCGACCTGAAAAAGGCACTGACGAAATGCTGTCATCACCAATGACTTTTCGGTCCTTAAAGCCGTTGCAGCGCGTTAATAAGCCTTCAACTCTTGTGTCCAACAATCAACCAGAATTAGTCGATGGTGATGGACTGTCACGGTCACCGAGTTTCATTCAAACCTCTGCGCCGTTGCAACATGTCAATGACCCACGAATAGTAACTAAGTCTTCCAACCGACTTCAAAAAGCCACTGACGAGCAGATGTCACAAAAAATAAAAACTGTTATGCTTGGCAAAGACATTAACGTTAACACCGCAGAAGTGGCTGATATTGAGCAGAATTGTTCTTTGCCAGAGATGAACAACAGCGCTCCGGCAACATTTTCCCAAGTCGACGCAAGCATTTCGGAACCATTGACTTCTTCCAAGCAATTACAACACTGCGACATGATTTTAATCGCACCAGATGAGTCCTTTCTGTCTGAACATGACGTTGATGAAGAAGTAAACCGCAAAGCAATGTTGATACCATCGTCAAGTCTCTTATCCGTCAACAATATTTCTGAAACAAACCAGTCAAGTACGTAATTTTATTTGAAACAACTGACTTGATAAAACAAAATTTTTCATCGAAAGCTGACAAACGTGGACCTGAAGTAATAATAGAAGAAATTCAGGTCTCAGATGAAGAGTTTGATAGGCGCTTGGAAGCGGAATCAGCGTACCCTTCAGGTTTGAAAGACTAATTATTATTTGAATGTAGCTTAGAAAGTTAGAACAGCGAAAAAATTTATGCAAAAAACACAGTGCTAATTTTGTATTGCTGAAATCGCTAATTATGCTGTGTTTTCTATTGTATTCCGTCTCATAATCTAGTAGAACACGCAACATAATTGTCGATTTCACCAAGGCAAAATTTTCAGTTTGTTTTCAGCCGTACCGATAGGATATAAAATCTAGAATCAACTTATGACTGAGAACACGAGGCATTTTACTTTGCTACGCAAAATTATTTCTTTGCCTATGAAACATGGATACGATTAACAAGTTGCACACTTTCAAAGTAAACTTACTTTTACTCTTCCGTTTACTTGTTGATGTATTTTATCCAATTAAACTACTTTCCGCTATATAACAAGCACAACAGCTAAGCCTTAGGACTAAAACTAGAAAAAATGCAACTTAGACACAATTGACACATTTAAAATATGAATGAAATGAAAACCAACGAATTGACCGGTTGTCAAATTTTATCATTTCGTTTAGGTGTTCGTTTGCTCGTCAGTTGTGTTCAAACAATAGCGCACTTGTTAAACCACGCCCATTATTTACAACATAATGCCGAATTGTTTCAACACATACGTGGTTGTTCAAACACATCAAATGAACGGATGAAAATTTTTTCGCGAATGGATGAAGTGACTTCATTGAAGTCCAAGGATTTACATGGATCACATAAGTCTTCCTGTAATCTACGCATTTAGTGTTTTTTTTACAAAGCGTTTGAAATTTTCTCCATACATTTAAGAAGGCAGAAAGGAAAAGGGGACTCTGAAATTCATAATTTTGAGCGTGTCTAATTCGTGAATAACCTCTAATATATTCATTGTATATTTCGTTATTTGTTAATATTCGTTTAACATTTCATCGGTGAAATTGTGTGGAAAATGTAATATGGCAAGGCGTATGAGTCGTATTTCACATTTTCAAATATACATTCAATGCTTTCACGATGAACCAGTTGTGGTTGTTCTGTAACTCTTTTGCAAATGTGTTCCAATGTTAACTTCACAGTTTAGAGTTGAATATGTTAGTTTCATTTTCCAAAACGTTTTTGGAGCCAGCATATGGAATTTCGATCAAAACAAGCAATTGCCGCACGCTTAAATTTGTATGGCTGCTACCCAAAAGTAAAAAGAACATTTCAAACGTTTTTGTTGGCAACCTCATGACTTAGGTGACATCCATCATGTCAGCAGTTCTTTTAATTTTGCAGAGGGGATCTCACTGCACTGTTAGCGTGATTTATCGCCTCAATGAAAAATTCTTAAAATTCGCAGAAATGTAAATTTTCTGATGTTTCCTAATTTAAGAGCTGTTATGGCCTCTATTCGTATCTGAATCTGAATTCTTTTATTTTGACATGCTTTCCAACGAAACGAGAGGAAATTGAATAATCAGGTTTGATTCATTTCTACTTGTTGCCAGTTCTCTTTTAAGTTCTTTTCTTTTATAAATTTTGTGATTCAGTTCGTCCATCTCCCTGGTGGTCTGCTTCTAGATCCTGTGAAAGGTAATCTCCAGTCCAGGATTTTTTTGGTCCAACGTTCATATTTCCTACTTGTAATGCGGCCGCCCCAACTTTACTTTTTAAATGATTTTCTTTCCATGACATCAATGACTTCTGTCTTCTGTTGAATTCATTGGTTTGTCTTTCTGTCTGTGAGCGCAATTCCAAGCATACTTTGTGCCATAGCTCTTCGCGCCACTCTGGATTCATTTTCATATGCTTTTGTTAATGTTCCCGATCCATATGTTAGCATTGGAAAGACACATGTATGTGTCAAACACTTTCAGACTGGTTGATTTTTAAAATATGTCTGAGTTTCTCAAACGCTACCCACCCAAAACCAATTCTACGCTTGACTTCTGGAGTTTTTTTTTGCCAGTAAATAGTCAACCGAAGCTGTTGGGAAAGCGATGGTACCCGAGAAAAAATGGACGGAAGTCCAGGCGCTCGCATCGAATCGAATATGATGGTGACATTTTTGTGGACGTTCTATGCTCACGAGGAGTAAGGAGACCATTCGGATTTTACTATATTCAGAGAAAAACTTTTTTCTCTTACGAAAACAATCACCAAAAAGAAACTGGAAATTTGTCGTAATTTTTTGGTGCGTCATCCACAAAGTATCCGTTATAAGGGTCCATCCACAAAACCCGTCCCCATTGAAAGGGGGAGGGGCAACGATGAAAGTTAACTTACGTGTTGTAAGGTATAGGAAAAGTGCGGACAAGGGGGAGGGGTGTCTAAAAATCTGTAAAAAGTGAGGACGAGGTTTGTGGATGGTTCCTAAGATACTATTGAACAGTTTAATGGAACAGTACACAGAGACTAAAAATTATTTTTGAACCTTGAAACTCGACGGACTCAATACAACAGTTGAACTTACTCATTACAATAACTACTAAAACTTTATTACCAACGACACACTAATAGCAGGCGTTTTAATATATGTAGTATTCCATGATGTTATTCCGTGACTAAAAAACTTCTTTAGAGACCTGTTCTGCTCAGTACTACCTATTTTAGCGATAGTTTAATATAAGAGTAGCTTCCTCTTTTTATAAGATTTTTTTGAAATTTGAAGTCTAACTGACATCCTTTTGAATATTTAGCTGCGGTGAGAGAGCACAATCAAAAAGAATTGTACGACCAGTTGAAAAAATGGAACTTGTCGATTTTGTTCAATGCATTAGTTGGTATAATGAAACAGTAGAATAATGTTCTTTCAAAAAAAAATTATAAAAAATCTCCATCAGATGGCATTAACGATATGGATTCTTTGAAAGTCTTATCAGACGACGACTTTTCCATTCTTACACGTGGCAATCAAAACTTGATGGGTCCGGTAGCTAGACTAAGGGCAAAAATAAAATCATTGGTGGAAGACGGCGAAGATGATGTTTCGTCCCCGAACAACGTTATTGATATTGAAAACGTTCTACTAACAGACGTCCGTGGCAAATCCATTAGACAATTTTATAATCAAAATAATCAATTGGATAAGGAGCAGCGAAATTTATTAATTGATGTTGTGCTCGATCATAGCATTAACAAGAACGAGCCATCAACAATACCGACTCGAGAAATTGAATTGATGGCCGAAGAAATTTGTTCAATTTTTCCGACTGAAAGCAAGGTACACAAAACACGATTCGGCTGAACGAAGTTTAAATAAACATTTAAACTTCCATGCCGGTTCTTATCATAGTTGAGTTAGGGGGAGGGTAATACTGTTCAACGGCATATGTTCCAAGCACAACCGCTGAACCGTTTTGGGGAACAGATGTCAAAGTCATTTTCGAAGTTTGTAGGGACAGATGGGTTGGTCCGTAGTGTAAATTACTATACTTTTCGCCGTTAACAACGTCGGATCAGTAATTTGAGCTCATGGAATGCATAAAAACTTTAGTATCAATAGATGTGCCACTGGTTCGAGCCTTGACACCCAGCAAGCTTATACAAATATGCTTTTCCACACTTCAGCGAATTTACTTCAACTTCCATTTTCTGACCACGCAAGGTGAACCCACAATTACTAGTGTACAGTGTAAGGGCAGACCACACTCTTTCATTATCACACGCAGCCTGCCTCGGCGCAGTTTTACAGCGATATCTACCAGACTTCAAAAGTCAACTTTTTCGGAAAGTCAAAATTTTCGAACGCTCGGTGACTGTCAGCGACTGTCGCCCGGACATCCGCCCATACACTGATATTATCTCCGTATGAACCTTTATCGACAACACTACCAACCCAACCCATCTGTCCCTACAAACTTCGAAAATGACTTTGACCGCTGTTCTCCGAAACGGCTCAGCGGTTGTGCCTGAAACATGTGCCGTAGAACAGTATTCCCCTTCCCCTTAACTCAACTATGGTAAGAACCGGCATGGAAGTTGAAATGTTTTTTAAATTTCGTTCAGCCAAACCGTGAAACGATAAAATCTGTTCAATGAGTATTTCAAATTGTTTTTAAATTAGGCTGAGTATTTCATTCCAAAAAGAAAAAATTCTGCTCCTTCCGGGCCTCTGTATCACGCCTACAATAAGAAAATAAAGAAATTTCGGCGACAAGGTATTTTACCCGCATCCACGACATCGAAAAACAAGAAAAGGAAAATAGAAATTGCTGAAGAATTGGAAGCCGAAGAAGATGATGGTACTTTTTGAAAATTAAAGTCGTGAAACTATATTTAATTTCCATTTTTATCCATCTGTGCTTGATTCGAAGATATACTTCAAGAAAACATAAAATTGGTAAAATCGTACGACCATTCTACCATGGACGTTGATATCGAAGAAGTAATTGATTTGTGGAATGAAATGTATGAGTTTCGAACAAAAAAATTAGAGCGTGAAGAAAGACCTGAAATCATCAACGATTGGCCGATTCTCAAACATCCTGAAGCATTTCGTCTGGTAATTCGTCTAAACTTATTTTTCCATAGTTCTTCAGTTAAAGATGAAAAATATCTATTCAGATTGTCATTGACTTCGAAAAGAAATTCGGAGATGTTTTGAAGGATAAGCCAACGCTGCAGCAAGCCTGGAAGACATTTTTTTCGAAATCAAAAGTGGTGTTCGCGGATTTGCGCAACCTTCATTGTAGATGGATTCTTGAGCTAATCGAAAAAAAATTCAATACTGACGAGACAGAAAACGAAAAAAATGTTATTTTGGCGCTTGCTCTCCATGGACTTTTCCAACCAACACTAAGGGGTGCAGGAAATGGCGAAGTTGAAAAAGCATCGATTAGGAAATCACAAGACAGCTTTCTACAGCTGACAACTCCAGATGATTTCGATGGCGCCGTAATGGAAAGAGATCGTGTCCGAAGAATGAAAAGTTTTGTGCAGCATCCATATATTATTGGCATTTCTATTTTAAATCAAGAAGTAAGAAAGTCTGCCAAAATGAGAATGGATAATGAGTATATTTACGATATTCGCGAAGTTGAAAGCATTCAAGTGTTCCGGGTCATTTACGGATCCACGATATTTGAAAATGTAAACTTTCTGACTGCGTTGGACTTCTGTTTTAAAGTTTACAGCGCACTGAAAATACCATACCCTGAATGTCGGAAGTTATGGTGTTTTTTGGACCAGGCCTTTTACGGATTGTCCAACGAAACAACATCCAAAATTGTTGAGTTACTTAAAAAACTAAAATGACTCAAATGTTACTTAAAAAACTCGTTTGCGTAATAGCCTTCCACAATAATAAATACTTGAAATATAGATATTCATTGAACTCAAAAAATTGTCGTTTCGGACTTTGAGCTAGTAGTATTTGCCGTGATCTTTAACCCATAAAAAGGCTTTCAGTCAGTCTTACTCACAGAATAAATTAACATCTTCCGGTCAATTCAACGACTAAATAACGGACACTTATAGAAATAAATAAATATAAGCTGGACACAAATTACACTAAAATGGTAACACTAATCTCGCATGAATCTAACTGAACGCGTCCATAAATGACGCTCACTGTTTTTCCAGAATTTAAGACCCTCGGTTTCCAATCGTTAAATGTGTGTCTGAAAGTAAACATTACAAAATCAATGGCAAAATTTTAATATCAAAATATGATTATATTATCTTAATCGAGTCAAACACTGACACATTTAAAATCAAAAGATTCATAAAATTCAAAGTTTATTAAAAGTTCTCCCAATTCTGAGCCTGTAGAACTGTAATATCGAGAATAATGTTTTAATGTTCAGACAAAATTGATCTACCAAGAATTTAGTCGATTCAACTAAAAAATTTGTTTAATGAACTCAAATGGTTGTTTTTATTTCCACAGTAAGCGAACATAATCATCCAAAAAAATATTCACGACGACTTATGAATTGGAAGGCGTAACAATTATTTTATTGAACGGTTCCAATCTCTGAGTGCATTAATACTGAATCATCCACTTATATATGATTTTGCGATCCCCTCCTAATTCGTTTTTGAATCGAAAGCAGGAATG
>JANTFA010155606.1:0-10781 GCA_026413405.1 Phytosciara flavipes
TGTTTCTGTTTTCGGTTTTCTTCAATTTAAGACAAATTTTATATTGACGACCACATTTTACAATTAAAAAGGAAAAAAATTTCTAAGAAACGAACTGCACAAATATTTCTTGCAGTTCTAATTTTTGTCTCGTTCTTTTCAAAAAAGTGATGTGTGTACGTTCAGCAGTTATAATACTGAATTTGAACCAAATGAATCAAAGAACAAAAACTCGCCTTAAAAACTCTAAAATGTAATTAGCTGGTAATCTCTGAGCTCCGGTGACAAAACAAACATTTATATACATAAAAAGGATGAAACGAAATGAGGCGTTACTGTATACTAATCCATTGTTTTGTTCCATTTCAAATTTTTTCATTTTCATTTACTTCAAATTTTATAGGATAAAAAACACAGCATTTTTCTCTTACACGATAAGTATTTTGTTGTTTTGTTTTTATTTTTCTTCCAGCTTGAGACACTTAAACCACTTAAGCTTACAATTTAAACGAAAAAAAAAAGTTTTTTTTTTATTAAAACTAAAAACCATAAATAATATTATGTACAACAATCAACGTCATTTTGAATGGGCAGATTGTGATTTTGACCTACGAAAAGCGAGTCGAATTGATGGCTCTCTATTACCGAGTCATAAGTCGTATGGTGTTACGTTCAAACTTGAAAGAAAACGTTCTCTTTAAGTGCATGCACTGCTGAAGAGCATAGCCTCACCGATTCAGAAACGGGGTAGTCATCTGTTATCGACAACGATCAGCGTATTAAGCGATTAACTCACCATACCATTTCATTAAATGCAAAAATGCATACTGCAACAAATGAAGTAAAAGGCCTCAAAAATCGAACAAAACGAAATACTTCAAACAAACGAAGTAACAAATTGTCCTAATAAAATCGCGATACGTTTGCCACCGTGTCTGGAAGGTTACCTTAATTGTACCATTCCGATGCTAGCGCAAAAATGAACATCTCATCTCACCACCTTAGGGGTCATGCAAGAATGACGTCCACCTTTTTCGGTGCTGACAGCACATTTAAATCACCAGAAAACTCGACAATGATGCATTTCATAAACTCAAATAGAAACTACCAAAGCAAGACCGTAGTGACTTTTCGCACCTCCAGCTGAAGGGTTTAGTTTAAAATTTGAAAATCACATTCAATCCACTTCATAATCCTAGGGTGAGTTGCAAATAATCGGCTAAGGATCTTCAAATGGTAAAAATGAATGTCAAAACAAATAAAGTACAAGATTTCGACACCCAAAGCAGAAATTTGAGCATTCGAAGTAAAGGATTTGATGGAGAATTGAGACTTCCGCCGTTTCTAAGTGGTGAAAATTCACTTGTGTTGAAGTAGTACATTGTAGTAGTAGATTGTATGATAGAAAATGTGCTAGCAAATAATTCGTAGCCATACGGGTATCGGTTCTCTAGTGATTAACCTTACGAGGAAACTGCTCGTAAAACCGTATGACTTATAAACCAAAATGTTCCCTTCATTTCACCGCCTAACATGCAATGTCAAAATCGTAATCTACCAATTGTGGTGTGTGTGTGTGTGTCTTAAACAAATCAAATCTTATTCTAATTAATTTAAATATTCGAAATAAAGAAAACATTTTCCGATCTTGGTTGCTTAACCACAAAGTCCGCATCATCCAGCCAAATCTCCGCCGAGCCAATCAATTCGATCAAGTTGTCTCTTTCACTCATTTTGAAATGACGCTAAACAAATTGCAACGATAGATCACTGTGATACAAGTGACACCACAGAAGTTGTCCATTTCGGAAGGCAATTCGAGTTAATTTATCTTTGCAATTTGTCCAACATTAAGACAAAATTGATATGTGATCTGTGTGATCGAGCCGCAGTTGTGCTCGTCCGTTTTCGTTCCATTCTAGATGAACTACTTCCTCTCTCTCTCTCTCTCTATCTTCTTTCTAACAATGTTTTTGATGGATATCATTTTCGATTTATCTATTTACAAAGTAATAAAACTTCTTTCAACTTTTCTTTCGCTTTTTAAGTTTAATTTTCTGCATAATGTCCATGCCTATCATAAATCATACACTACGCTCTATACAATTACCACAATAAGTTCCAATAAATTTTATTTTCATTGTCATTTACGCGTGTTGAATTGTGAATTAAATTTAATTTTTGTTTTTTAAAATGTTTTATAATTCAGACCGTAAGTTCCGGCTTAACCGACAGGAGGAAAACTTTTTTTACTTTTACTATGGTCAATATATATACAACACATTTCCAACCAGCCATTAGATTAAATACCTAGACTTACACTGTCAATTGTAACACTTCATTCTCATCGAATTCCGGGGTATGAACAACATCGACACACTCGAACTATTTTTAAATGTTTACACAAAAATAAGAAGAAGAAAAAAATTTCTCTCTTTTTTTACCAGAAGAGTGTGATATAAAACACTCTGGCAAAGACTTTACAACTCGGTAAGTTTTCATTTCACATATCACAAATTACGCATTAGATCCCCCCTCACCCCTCGCACGCCAAAATGTATGGAGAAATTTTCACAAATGTACGGAGCGTACACTCTGGGCAGACCCTCCTCTCCCCATAGGAGCGTGCGTAATTTGTGAATGACCTCATACAGAAAGAAGGAAAAGAGACAAAAAAATTTTATCCACCAAAATATCACATGAAAAAAGCGACTTGTTTGTTGATTTTGATAAAGAACAAAAAAAAAAAAGAAAACAAAGGTGCAAACTCAACACCTGAATTTTGTAAAGTCATGTCCATTACAGTTTGGATATTCCCCCTCTCTCTCTTTCCCATTAACTTTCATTCACACAAATAACCTTATCAATGTGATTGTCTTTAACCAGATCCGGTGAGCTGGTCCGTTGTCCGTTATCGGCACCCATCTGATGACCCTGCCGACACCGAATATTCTGCCCACTTTTGTTCACATCATAGTCATGTGTACCGCCCACAGTGTGCCGTCGTTTTATCGATCGGTTTGTGTACCGGCGACTTTTGCCGTCTTGGATTTGCCGTTTCTTATTGATATTCTTGTCGGTTTTCTCGTCCTTGGTCAATGGCAGACGATTGCTGCCCGATCGGTAACTATTGTTCAGATTGTTCATATTGCAACAGCATTCTCCTTTGTGATTTTTGTAGTTCAGCGACAGTGAACGATTCAGTTTGGTCGCCTTTCGTTCCAGTGTCGTTAGAATACGATTCATTTCGCGTATCATATCCCTATCGATGCGCACCGATGATGGGAATGCTTCCATCGGATTGCTGGTGGTCGACGCGTCCGTATCGTCGGATGTGGTACAGCCTTTGACATTTTCTTCGCTGCTATGACTTTGTGACGATGATAATGCGTCTTGCGGTGAATTCGGTGATGTGGAGCCGTGTGAATAGAGGCGAGTTGTGTATCGTGATGTTGGTATGCTATACGTGGACACACGTACAGGCTTTGAACGCGACTGGATCAGCGGACGTTCCGGTGATTCGTCGGCAAATGGAATATTTTCGCCTAATGTTAATGGTTGATGATTGATTGTGCTATCGATGCTGGTGTCAAGATCTAAATCTTTGTCGGAATCGAATGATGAGTTTCGTAGTGATCGCAACTTATCGTCTAGAGCTAAAGTAACCGTTGTCAGAGACATTGATCCTGAAAATTGAAAAGGAATGGTAAGTGACTGTTGTGCGTGTAATATAAGCAGATTACAATCAATAAAATATCTGACGACACATGAACATGCGATGACAAAAAAAAAGTTTGCTTAATGTTACTGATGAGGTATGTGTGGCGGCGGTAATTCTAACTTCAATCAACAGCTTAATTGCCCGGATAAATCAATTTAATCTTATAATACGTGTTAAAGGATGACACACTACCAAGGGCGCAGATACTAATTTCGGTTTACAAACACGATTATGTAAATTATCGAAACGAGAGATGGGGAGATAGGCGAATACGAACTACCGTGACGGGAAAACTCAATAAATCAGTCTCATCTAGTCAGATGATATTGCAGATGATACGATAAAATAAGCAATGACCTCTTGCTACTGTCTTCTTATAGTAAAACGCATACGACTGTAGGGACACAGCTGGCTTTAGTGGTTATATATTAAGGTTGCCTGGTACTGTGTTGCAACGATTTCAAATGGTGAAAGCACGGCTTGGGAACTTTGAAGTTCAATTTCTATATGTTGCACATATTGCAGAGTCAGGAAGGTACTCACATCAGCAGCACCGGCCGACCCCACAGTCAAATACATATGGCTGATTTCATGACCTTGTCCCTAACAAGCTGAGTCTTCAGTGATACTTTTCTCAGAGCAACCTTCATCTGGTATACTAGTGATCCTCTTTCGAATGAACCAAACATGCTCTAAGAAAAGTTTCCTAAATTTCGAGATATTTTAATGCAAAGTTTGTGTAGCAACATATGGAAAATAAAAATTAAAAAACCCCCAGCACCAATTCCTTCATCTATTTGATCATCTGGCTTCCGTTCTAGTACAGAGTACAGTCTAAGTTGAAATGAAGAGTCAGTAAATTTGATTGGGCGGCGTTTCTTTTACTTCATAGATTTCAGAACAGTAGAACTTAAACAGTTGACAAACAGAGCGCGCCTCAATCAATCGTTTTGCTAATTGCTATGTCTAGATGAATGAAAACACATCGACATCACGACATAAAAACCGTAGGATTTACAAATTTTCCAATAAGCCATCCAACTATGGAAGCTAATCATTAGTAAAGCAGTCAAACAGAATTTCACAGCAAAAATTAGTCAATTCGTCGGAGAGTGTAAACCATCGAAATTGAATTGAAGCCGAAAGTCATATTCAAGTTATTTATGGCATTGAGTGCAAATGGCTTTACTAGACCGCAAGCTAAATTCTACAATCATGTGTGCCTAAGGAGCTGTTCACATATAATGTCACGCTACTCTCCTCCGTCAAGCAAAAACGGTCAAGTATGACTCAAATTTGTTAGGACCGTCACATTTTGTGGTACACCTCCTTCCCCTCGGAGTGTGATGTGACGTAATATATATGAACAGCCCCTAACAAAACACTTTGTATCGAGATTACCACAAAAATTTTATGCAACAGATGCTCAAGCTCATCTGAAGTCCGCACATCGAACATTATGGTTAGATTAAACTCCTGTTCGTTGCATAGCAGAAAATTTATTTAGAATGTGAGAATCGCTTTTGTTACAACATTCCACCCCAACTACGCTCGAATGAAGAAAAAAAATATGTGAATTTAGCGAACCACAGAGGAGAATGTTAAGGGACGAAAACTATTTTCTTTTCAAACTTTTTTTTTAACCCACACATTGGGCAGCTCTCAAATTCTATAGTTTTGTTGGTTCGTTGACATTCTTTGCCACAGACTTACAGAGACTAGAAGGCTACTTTAAAAATGGCACTAATTTTAAAAAAGAAAACAAAAAAGTTTCTCATTTTCCGCATGTCCAGCTTTGTTATTCCTTTATATCTCAGCTCAATCGGGACGAAAGGAATGTTTGAAAAATTATTATTCCTTACAATTACAAACCGTTTGAAATGATTGTCATCCAAAGTTTTTTACGATTAAAGTAAAACCAGAATTCAGTACTTAAAGGCAGGTGATCTATTTCTGTTATCTCGATTTTGGTTTATACGTGGAATTCGTTCACTTTGAACTATTTTGTGTTTTAGTCCGCTTTTAAGTTTTATTATTGCTCGAAAATAAGGCACGATGTAAAAAAACTTTAACAAATCACAATTACTTATTCAAAATGAGCGAACTAGGAATATAAACGAAAATCAATTATTTTCCGTCTACTGTGATTGTCAGATTGCCTTGCAATGATATCAATGAGTCAATTGTAATGTAACCTAAAACATATAATTCCATCGTCTGCAGAAGTATGTCAAATTGAGCAGAACATCCACAGATTCACTTAATTGAAATGGAAGAGATAGAATTCCAATTTTCTCTTCAATTTTAATTCTGTTTTAAATTTTGCGCCTTTCGAAGTAACTCTCTAGTCTTTATAGATTAATATGTGGCAAAAATGTCATTTCAGCTGTCAGAATTTGTGGGTCTAGAAAGGTGTGGGATCTATTTGCAAAACAAAATAGTGCCTTTTGGTATTCTAAGAAAAATGAAATTTCATTCATTCATTTAGCTTCGCTTATCCTAGGCTTACAAAGTTTCTGGTTATTCTAGTTCCATCAAAAAGCAGAGCTGAATGAATGCATTTTTCTTATAATTCACGAATGTCGCTAGTACAAAAGTGGCATTCAACAATTCGTCTAAAATCGTAACTGCAACACAGTTGATGGAAGGATGGGAGATTTTTGCTGTAAAGATCTGCAGAATATTCGCCAAGTTTTCGTTTTACGTAAGGAAGAAAGAAACCTACCGCGAAAATCCACAAATAGCAAAAGATATTTTTCAGTGGTTAGGCTACAACAAAAATTAGTCAACGAAATAAAAAACCGAAAACCGAAATTATTCAATTTTCCTTGTTAGTTTTGCTAACACGACGATAATACAAACGAATAAAAACTAAAAAAAAAAATGGCAAAACATAAAAACCCATATTGTGTGTACCTCAGCCCAGTGAATAGTCTTGGGACGTGTATTTTGCAACGAAACTCTATTCATACCAACACCGTAAATTCTATTCTGTGAAAACCACAACCGACCTAATTGGCGTCAAAAGAGATCAATCATCGAATGGCGTTCGGGTAAATATAAAAGTCTAATATTGATCGGTGTGCCGACAAACAGGACAATTTTTTTTTTGGTTGATTTTTCAAATAGAGAAAAAAATGAAAAACATTTTGTAACTCAATTCAACGAAACCACTTACCATTATCAGCAAACGCACTGTCGTTCGATTCATCTTCGGATAGTCGACTCTTGATGGCATCGTCATTTGCAGACGATCTTCTAATTTGATGTGATGATTTTTCGGATGTAAAAGTCGTTTTTTGATCTTTCGATTCGGCTGACTGAAATATCCACACAACATTGAAACATTGTGATGGCAATAGAAAATGGCGACAAGTCTTACCGTACTACTGTCCAGCGACAATGTGTCCGGTGTCGATAATGTACACTTTCGATGTGAAGGTTTTCTCGTTTTGCGATTGGTAGCCGCTTGAACGAATTTCGTCACAAACCGTGCACTGTCTCGATCTTTGAGAGCTTAAACAACAGACACAGATTTTTGTTAGCTTATCACGCCGACAAGATTATGAAATTCACAACGCGAGACTTACTTTCAATTTTCGAAACATTGTCCAACAACATATTCGTTTGTAGTTCTGGTGGACTAACCGATGCATATTCTGGTGCTTCGGCGAGCGATGGAGTTGGCGCGCTTTCAAAGAAGAAGTCGTACTGTGGAAAAATGTTTCTTATAAGTTCAAACAAAGACGAAAAAATTGCTTCAATCCAAGGTATTCACATACGTGAGAAACTAACGCCTCTACGATGCGGCATTGATGCTTCATGTCTTTTACCACCGTTTCCAGTGTTTCATTGGATGTTCGCACCACAGACGGACCAAAAATTATCGCCAAATTTTTCGGTTCCATCAAATTCAGATGACAATTCCGACTGATTCGGCTTAAATGTCTCATTAAATGCTTCAGGGTTTCGTACGAGTAGGATGGTAAACGTTCCAATAAATTCTTCAGTTCAATTAATCTGGTGCGCAAAAAGGAAGGTTAAATTTCTGTAGCAAAGCATTATGTGGGTAAATGAACGTACCGTTCTTGTCCGGTTTCTTTGTCTACTTCAATGAAATGACCATACATGTCGTTCGGTAGGAGAGCGTCGGGTAAACTTCGAATAAATAATTTCAGCAGACTCGAAACTACATTCACATCATCCCACTTGGGATCGTTTAATGTTTGATCGTCGAAGCCACGATTCACCTGTTCGGTTAGCGCCGATATTGCAGCCGTATTGCCGGGTATTCGATAAATTCCTACAATGCTAAGTCCTTTCGTCTCTACAATTTGTGTGCAGCGGCTGACCAACAGTGGCACAAATTCGTTCTCATCAGACTGTAAATGGGTAATCGGAGTAATGTTAACGAATTCAACGATTTTCTTTTTCGCTAAATTACCATTGGACATTGAGCTAATGGAACACCAATCGAAGCGCCTTCAGGCAGCACAACATAGTTGGAATTCGGTGAACTCGGTTGTCCTTGAATTTTGCGAAACTGGCGGGCCACCAGCCCTTTCCATGTTCTCGATTTTGGTGAACCAATGTCCCGATCCGATGATTCTTTTGTCGATGCGGACACATTGACATTTTGCGGTGTCTTGCGACTTTTCGTAACTGGCGATTGACCGGATGGTGATCGAGAACCCAGATATTTTCGAACGGTTGAATTCGATTGTTGTTGATCTTCGGCAGGTGGTTGTGTTTGAATTGTGGTTGTCGCAGCAATTCGTTGAGGTTCAGCAGTCTGTGATCCCAGTTCTGATAGGTATTCCTGAGGATTTAGAGGAAGAAATTAGATAGACTGGCACGGTAATTGATGCGCGATTTTAGTTCATCAACGGTACAAAAGACGTCGCAACGTTAGTTCGGCATTTCGATTCATAGTTTATATGCAATTGTGTCACCTTTATCTGAGATTTTGTTCGTTAGGCGGAAACGATTACAGGGTAATGATGAGCATGTGTTGGCCGTTTAACAGCACTTATCACTCGGTGTAAATTTTGTTGAATTCAGATTATGCAATGCATTGTTCTTAACTCGGTAATATTTATCGTTCGTCTATTGTGCAACGCTGTGATAAAAGTCAGTGTTCACAACAACAATAATCTACAAAACACTTATCCGAATCGGAAATACCTCTCAACTGAAAACCTTATCGCGATATCTAACCCGACGTTAAACAATGCCAAAGAATCGTCGCTTGGCTAACAGCACACCGCAGATAAAGAAATTTAGATAACAAAATTTGAAAATGAAACGTAAGAAAGAAACACTCGAAATGCACTATGTAAACATGATAACCAGAGCATCATCGTCATTATCGTTTTGTATTTTGTGTGAGAACGTCTACTGTCGTGGAATACATTTTTCTTTCCAAGAACTTTCAGTCCAAGCATAACCGAAATGTTCGAGAAAAAAAAACTTACCAAACTTTTAGATGAATCCGTACACGATGCCTTGCGCAACGATTCCATCCACAATTTCATGTCTTGATGACTATCAGCCTGTATCAGCAATTCAGTTCCAGCAACCATGGCTGATGATGGTGACTGCAATGGTGATGATGGGATTGGCGCTGACGTCAATTTGAAAACATGTTTCCGTTTCGTGTAGTTTCCTTCAGTTACATGGAATGAACGTAAGTCGATGATACCGGATGGTTCGGGACTCTGAAAAGGGAAAAAAAAAATCAGAACGTTGCAGATAACATCATGGCCTTGAATTTTATTTTTCGGTTGCTAAGTTGCTGAACGGATACAGTTTGCCTTAAATGCAATTTAAGATAGCGTTCATGTTCATTCGAAGAAAACTAATGAGATTACAATACATGAGGACGTGCAGTATTATTATGAAACCGTTTCGTATTATATTTCCTTATACTTTTGTGTTCCACTTTATCGGAACACGTGAGGATGTTGTGTTGGCGTTTATTTAGTCAAGGAATAATATTTTATTCGATGCGCAAATAACACCATCGACGACTTACATATTGAAAATTATTATTGAAATAAGTCAACTCACAAGAGGCTGTTCATATCGTCACGCTATTTTAAAGACTTTTCGGTATTTCCTAATCCAAATTTGTTAGGACAGTTCTCTACCTTTCTTGCATTATGACATTATGAACGGTCACTTAGGGACTGTCCATAAACGACATCCAATTTTTTCAGTGCTGCCAGGATATGTGAATCGTGTTCGACTCCCGGTACAGACATTATTCATACGGTTTTTCCTAATCATCAGGATTGATTAGTCATGCTATAAGCTTATGCTCTTTGAGTTCTATTGGCCGTAAGGTCTCACACAAAATCAGAAAATTTGTATTGAACAAAAAATGACACCCTAATCAGTAGGTCCACTTTAAGTAGTTAGTACAATGGGCCCAATGGAAGCCTCAGTGCGCGACCTAACAATTAGAACCACTACCGTTAATTTTAAAAAAATTGAGGAGTAAAGCACATAGTAGACTTCCTAAAATGCATAAGCCAAAAATCAAAACCAAAGAAGATTCAAACATGCGGGCAGCACTGAACAAAGTGGGCGTTGCTTATGGAAACAGTTCCCTAGCGCAGAGTAGACTAAGGTGAAATCAGTGCGAAATTATTGTACCCTCGCAATTTGATTTTGAACTAGAAATTTATGAACATTCTCCCTTCAGGTGAGACTGAAATGCGCCAAATTCTTTCAGCGCCCTGCGCATGAATTACCCATAAGACATTGCGTCCCTGACTCAGTGCCAAATGCACACAGCTCATTAATACACTTAATGATGCAGAGTTGCTTTGTTTGTTATTTTATGCATTATGTGCAACAACAATTAGAGAGGTAGATTTCTCAGTCATAAGTTTGATTCGGAATTGTTTATATTTCCGGTGCTTTCGATTATTATTTACCTGTAGCATGTTTACAATTGTAGCGGGCACCTTTTGGTTTCTATAACCTGCGGTGATCGAGATATATTCATTTTAATGGAAACCCTTCGAAATAGCGATTTTCTGTGAGCGGTCTCCTTGTAGAATTGCGCAACTCTAAT
>JANTFA010155617.1:0-10781 GCA_026413405.1 Phytosciara flavipes
ACTGCGTACAGAGGGTATTAGCACGGTTTCCTTCAATTCACGCCGTAAGTGCGCCGAAAATATTTGAATCTTCAATTCAGTGTTGGTCGATTTACCGCTACCACCATATAGAAACTGTATGTCAAAATAAACATTTTTGCGTTTCTTTTTGAATCTGAAGCGCACTTACGGTGTGAATAGATTGCTTTTTAAAATCGCAGATATGGGATGAATGCAAATTGTTCGAAGATTTTCGTTTTGATTTAAATTTAGTAGGTTTAAAGTTTTACTCAAAAACGTGAGATGAATAGAGGTTTAGATCGCGTTTGCGAAACTTCACCTCAAGTTTCTGTTTAAAAAACTTTACTTAACCATGGTCCAAATGTTGGTTCCCTCAAAAAGTTCGATTTCCATCATTTCTGGTTTGGTAACATACTACCATGGAGCCTTTCGTAACAATTTAGATGTTCTTATTACAGCTCCTCAGATTCTCAAAAATATTGCATGTACGTCGAACTGCACTCAAGTACGGTGTAATTCAGTTTGACTGGCCACTCTTATTCCAAGTAAGTTTTCTTAACCAGGCGACGAAGTGCTTTCCTTTATTTAAATGAACTTTATTTCAAGTTAAACGGAGCTGTATTTGCATATCTCATCATCTTGATTCAATTCCAGTTAAGCAGTAAAATACGTTAGGATTTATGCATGCCAATACCTTTGTTATAGAAACAATAAAAATTTCTTAAAATTCGTGTGAATGTGAGTTTACATTCAACGTTATCGATTGAAAGTTAGTCTAATGTTAAGTGATACCTGACATATAGCCCATAATAGCAGCCACACAATACAATGTAACAGTGAAATCAATTTAAATTACCCTCGACTTCAGCAACACCAGTAAAATTTTTGAAGTACGCGCCATTTACGTAATACGTAAATCAATTCGTATACATCTGCGACCAGCTTCAGGTGCGAACCTGATGACATTGTCAACCATAGAAATTGAAAGTTTACAGACGTGATAATCGACTAGAAATCACGCACACAAAAATCGGTAAATTCTATCTAAAATTGCAATTTCTGTGAATCGTCGGTGTAAATAATTGAAAATCATTCTCCGTCAAGTGCAAGACAGTGATCTAATTGCAAGAATGAATTGAAATTTTAGTTTCTTAAAGCAACCGAACACACTGCTAAATTCTGTCTTCAATGTTTATTATGTCTTTGGTCGTGACATTTCGATTAAATAAAAAAGTCATCGTAGTGTTTTGAAGTCGATTCGGTGTGTGAAATTTGTTGAAATTTATAAAGTTTTTAATCATGTTGGAAGGAACGCTAAGCAAGTGGACAAATGTGATGAAAGGCTGGCAATATCGTTGGTTTGTTTTGGATGAAAATGCAGGCCTCTTGTCCTACTACACGGTGAGTACCCTTTTTTTTTCTTGGTATACGCTTACGTACTGTGTAACACCAACTCTCGGCCATATTTATCTAAAGAATTGCGGTGTCCGACGAAAAGAACATTAATTTGTTGCTATTACTCATTGATCATAATAAGGTGGGGTCAATCAGATTGTCGTTGGTTTAAATGCGAACGTCAATTTTGTTTGCCCTTCATGCGAAACCGAAAACCCTTTCAGTCCTAACCATATTGAGTTTCGATTTTATTTTTACACATCAGTCACGAGTGGATGTATAGCCAATATATCAACTCTGAATTCTCTTACCAAATTGTTGTCTCTGTAACCTTAATACTTTGTACATGAATAGACCTTACCTGTACATATCTACCTACCTTACTGAGTGTAGAAAAAAAATCAGAGCCAAATTGGTGAGACGCGAATTTCGTCACGCGATTAGTCGAAATCTACTATCATTGCGTTAGCTTCAGTCATTAATTGGAGGCGAACAATAATTGAAAGAGCAAATAAAGAGATTACACGTCAATGTCGCATACATATTCTTAACTGTATGCTTGGCTGGTGCAACTTATTGTCACTTGTATACGTCAAGAAGTGACTGAGGTGTATCAATACAGCAGCAATTCTTTCAGACAATCAAGTTTGTACATTGGCGGCAAGATAAGATGTTGTTGATAGCACTCACTCGCATTACTAAGTAGCAAAAGATAGATGAGTTACCACGAAATTTATTGGAGTTATTTGTGAGGAACATGTTTGCCAGTAGTAAGTTGTTCCGTTTATTATGCCTAGTCTCCTTCGTTTAAGGACAATTGAAAGAGTTAGTGAGTTGAAACGACCAGTTACGTAGAGAGTAAAGTGGGACTAGTAACGAGTGGAGCACGGCATATAGCTAGGTGTCTACAGAAGACATTCATCTCAAAACTGCTCTGCAGCACTGCATCTTCTAACAGCTTACATTAATTTCGATAGTCTAAAATTCGAAAATTGAACTCTGGAAAAAACACGTCAAAATCAGGTGAAATTTACTCGAAATCAGAGGATTACTCGAGGTCGAACAACGCTCTACACAAAACTGCAACGAAAGTCGTGTGACTCCTTTGCAAATTGTTTGAAATGAAACTCGACCCGACACATGAAGTACGTTTCATACAAATAGAATTTAGTTTGAATTTAGCTCCTACTTTAGGATGAGACACTTTCGTTGGATATCTGAACACGAGTAACACACACACACACACATGCATTCAAAAAGATTTTACTTCAAACTACTGTTTGACATTGCACATCTAGGCTTTCTTATATCGATGCTTGAAACATACTCAAAAGTTAAAAACCCGAAGCAGACGCTGCCCCGTGCGATCCCGTCCTAGTTCGCGTAACCCTTCGATCCCGCATGCCTAGCTTAGATCAACTTCTTACGAAGCCCTATTATCACACTAGGTCACACTAGGCCGTATACCTAGTAAAAAAAAATTGTATGAAACATAACCGTTGTGTGAATCGGCCTTTAGCTCATGATCCAGTGACTCGATTTCAATGAGCTTTTCAATGAATTGATTTTTCAACGTGTATTTTTCCGCAGATATCTTCAAAAAACGATAAAACCCTTGAAGGACCCTAGCTCAGACATGGGCCGTCTGAAAATGCCCATCTTCAAACTTGACCTCACAATTTCCACTACCTTTCAGAGTAGAAAAAATTATTGAAATTGTATTTGATTTACCCAAGTTATCGACGTAACAGGTGGCCGGACGGACATTTTTGTTTCATTGTCGATTCGGCATGTATAGGCATCCCAAAATATTATGCACAAACTCACAGGCTCCAATTCCAATTGATACACATGACATATCAATCGTAATAGTCCATCGTCATTCGAACGGGGCTAAAAACTTAGGCTCACTCTACAGACTCTAACTACGGAACCCGTAATCCAATTTCAGGGATTTCTTTTCCTGGCTTGGTGTAGTCAACACATTTCATTTGCATTTCCACCAACTTTGTACGAGCAATAGTACCGTTCATGTATGTGAGAAACCTCAAGTAGATCTCGAAAATAGCATTAATTCGTCCATATCTCTGGCTCGGCTCAACTGATTTTGTTCATCTTCGAATTCAAACTGACATTTGTGATTAAAAATTGTGGAAAAAAAGTCCCATCAAGATTGGGCTCGTTTTACTCAATCTATCATGATCACGGTTAGAAAGGCAAACCGAAATGTCTTTTATTGCTCATTCAGCATCTAGGGGTGACCACAAAAGGTTTGTCCTTACTCACGGATTCGAATCCGGCGTGTAACAAAAATAAGAGCGAAAGCATAAAACACTCCAACTTCGTACGGATCTCAAAAAAACTGGACTCTATGCGTGACTGACAATTTATTCCACAAAATACCATCTGGTCGAGAAAAGTGTCTTACTTCTGCTTCAATTTGTCAGATTTCTTTGTATAAGCCGTCCTGAAAAACTTGTAGAACATGTAGAATATCAGCAATATATTAGGCACATAGACAGCGACCAAAACCTTCGGAATATCACAATTTTGCGCCAATCCCAATACACAATGAGTCAGGATGAAGCAAAACTGAATCTGTAACGAATACAATTGAGTAAGTTGGCATGTTGATTTGGTGGTCAGGGCTTTTCTTTTGGTTACCATTTGGATAACTGTGATGTTCTTCTTGATCGTTTGTAATTTCTTCTGGACAGCTGGTCCGAACAAAGCAGCGAAATAGTAACTGTACATAATAATGTGGACGCATGAGTTTAGGATAATCGAAAATAAGATCATGCCGCCTGTGTTTATGTGGAATGTTAGCGTAAATATTCATTCAAGAAATGTCTCGTTTTAGAGGAATAGCTATTGTCACCTCCACTATATTTGACCATGAGCCATGCCAGTGAGACGGTGCTTACGTGATGGTAAACATGTAATTTAGATACCTGCTTCTGCTTCTTACGCAATACAAAGAAAACTGTCTCTATCAGCTCAACGATTTTCAACAGAAACGTCTGGTATGTCATTTGTAAGACTCGCATTGGTTTCGGATCGGGTCGAAAGTCCACACTTTTGCATTTCCAAAATTCTAACGGATGTTCATCATCGGCGTTCATAATCTGATCGATGAGATTGGTTTAATGGATGTCTTGAGCATTTTTCTAATGTAACACAATACGTACACCATGTATCAAATAACAACAAGCTACCACTTGAAGTAGATTGTAGATTGCCATTACCCACTTCAAGTCGAACGGTTTTCGTTTTTCCATATAACTGTGAAAATGCGAGACATTTCATTTTTCGTTAATGGGAACAGATTATTATTTGGCTCGTTTCAATTATTTATTTTAATGAACCTCCTGTTCGAATGGTTATTTGGTCTTTGACCTGTGAATTTTATCGAAATTAAATTCAAGTAATTCGATTGAATTAGAAAAGAATAAAGTTTCCAAAAGAAACGGCGCGGCGGCATTGTAATTAATTAGGTCCAACTTTAATTACTGTTAATTTATGCAATTTATTGGAATTGGAATTAGGTGGTGAAGATATTGTAGGCAAATTTGGGTATAATTGACATGGTCTTGGTGTAAACCTTACTATGCCTTTACATTGCGATGCGAATTTTTCGATACAGTTACACGTATTGAATTTCAACACATCAGATCTTATAGAAAGTCATGTCGAAAAAGGGACAAATGTAAAATATGAAAAGCTTAGACCGTCTCTTAAAGTGTTTGAGATTTCTTTTCCAATGCTTAAGAGTGAATTCTTGAAAACTTCACGCAGTTTCTATGAAATCGAAATTCAAGGATTCAAGCCATCACTGGTCCTAATAAGTAAGGGCTCAAACGAATCCCCGTTCCATCTCGTGGAACAATTTTTTTCTTGAAACGCTCTCGTTGGACCGTAAAGACTCTGAGAAAAATGGTCTCCAAGTGGGTCGCGAAAACAGTTTTCGACCAATTGGTCCAACAAGATAAATCCAATGAAAGTCATGTGGTGCTCCTCTGTGATGCATAACAAGACACACAATGTGGACTGGCAATGATGGCTCTCCAGCCGGGCCACAAGGGAAAAATCTCGAAAATATGAAATTTCTTGAAGGACTCTGGGCGACAGAGGAGATGGGTATTGAGAAATATATTCAAAGTGATCGGTGCCAGATGCAAAACTCCGACTGCTACCTGTCTTATTTTAAAGGATTTTCATTTGTCGCCCGGCTGGATAGCCCTGACAGCCATCATTGTTAGTCCACGATGTTTATCTTATTAAGCCTCACAATCGAACACCACATGACTTGAATTTTATTTATCTTGTTGGACCCATTGGTCGAAAACTGTTTTCGCGCCTCATCTAGAGACCACTTTTCTCAGAGCCCCTGCGGCCCAGCCAGAGTGTTTCACGATAAAATTGGTTCCACAGAATGAAATGGATATTCATTTGAGCCCTTGCCCATTAGAATCGGTGAATTCTGAATCTGTTCTGTTCGAAGTTTTCTCGAATCCACTCTTAAAATCTAACAGTAGGCATCTTTAGCAAATATCGAATCGTCAAAATTGTTTTTTTTTTCGAATCGAAATTATTTCAATTAACTTACGCTGGACCCCATCGAAAAATAATCATTAAGTAGCCGGCAATAATACACATTAGTGGTAAAGCTGTTTCCATCAGCGGCCAATGTGAAGACCTTGGATCTAAAAATTTATTTTGTAACCGGAATCATTGAACCGCGCTTGTAACATTGCGATCACTTTCATAAGAAATTTTGAATAAACCTACCTCCGTATCGTAAGAAAGTGGAACTTTCATTTGATATTCTTTCCATATTTTGGCAAAATATTTTTTTTTCCTACTTATTAAGAACACTGGTCAAGCTTGAGACTAAATTAAATTTTCTAAATTGTGAATCGAGAGAATTTTCGAAATCAATTGGAAGGGTAAGTCGATCGAGATGATTGAAGTTAAAGTAAACAATATTTACGGGTAAAATCACTGAATTGTCACATTGAAACTGAATTGTGTGTTTTATGATTCTAAGTGGTGCGAATGAAATACAAATTTTGAATTGCGAAAGGAGAACCAACAGCCCGAACCGATAATAGCGATGTACTAAATCCACAATTGTTCGGAAATTAGGTAGATAGGTCGAACGAAATTCTGTTTAAATATTCGTATGTGTTTGACATGCATAGCGGGTAAATTCGTTGCTTTTTTTAACTATTCGTTCACCTTTTTATGTACTTATTTCCTTAATAGTTCCATCTATTTATTTTATGCTTAGTTTAAGTATTTACTATGCGAGGAAAAACTGTTAAACTGTTCGTATGATGTACAGTAACTACACATTCATATGAATAATGACCCATGATAGAATGTCAAGAGAAAATTGTGTTTATTTTCTACTACACTTCCAGCAATCGTAACAGCAGTGTTGTTGATAGATTTAAGAATCCACGAACGGGAGAAAAATAAACAACTCAAGTAGACACTGAACACACTGAAGACGGTTTGTATTTCTTGAGGTTTCTTAAGTGTAATGCTGACAAAGCTTTTTCTTCAGTTTTTTTTTTAATTTTCTCGGTCGTGTCTTGTAAGTAGTAAATATTCCTTCGAGTTTGTATGCATAATTTTCATCTTAAAATCATCGTTAAATGACAACAAGAAAGTGTATCACTCCACACTCGCCGGAGTTGTGTAACATTCCACTTCCAACTTCACACTCTTACAAGCCATTGAATATTCCAATAAAATATTGTTCGTGAAAGTTACGGCCCTCACTCCGCTCTTGCCCCAAACTTCACGCTCATTCATGTTAAATAGCCCCAATGCAAACAACACACACCCTCTACGGATGATAGTGATCTGGTCAAAATGACCCAAAATTAGAACGTCCCAATTTGAAGTTTTTGGACAAAATGATTGTTCATTACCAAAAATGAAGGACACTTTCCATGCATCACTTTTCGATTGGACCACGGGAACCACCCAGAACCACTTGCAAAAATGAAACAAAATTTTGGCTCGGGCACTATTACCCATAGAATGTGTGTTGTATGTTGTATTGAGGCTATTTAGTTCAAGTCATCTTATATTTTAACGAAAAAACGTGACTCGTATGTATTACGATTGTCCTGAAAATTGGACGACGTGAATGACGTGAGTCTCTGAAGATGTCGACGTTTCTTCAGAAACTTATCGCTTCTTCTAGAAGTCGTCGATTCTTAACATTTTGTAAGGAATATATTCCTTATACAAAATGTTAAAAAAGTGAAGAGATTGCTAGAAAAAACAATGACAATTCCTGAAGAAGCGATGAGATTCTGATGTAACGTCGACAACTTCAGGAACTCACCGTTTCTTCAGAAAGTCGTCAATACTGACGTCGTCGAATTTCCAGAACAATCCTATTACGGGCCTCGCTTAGCTCTGCACACAATCGTGCAAACAATTCAATATTCCAAGGGCTCGTGCGATGGGAGGGGCTTCGACAAAACGAGGCAAGCCATGTTTTAGGTATAGGATATATGTTGACGCAGGGGGAGGGGAGGGGGCGAGGTAAAAAGTCTGGAAAATCATGTTGGCGTCATTATTGCACGAGCCCCAATAAAATATTGCGCCAATGTGTAACATAAAACCGTGAATCGTGTGCGTACAAATTACGGTTCTCGTAGCGCACTTCACATTGTGTAGAAGCCAGGTAACATTCAAGTGACATTTCTCGTCGCAAAAACTAGTCGGAGTAGTTTAACATTCACTTTGCTTACCTTTTCTTTCAAATCCTCTAACTCAGCATCTCTGGAATATATTTTGATAGAACGAAGAAAAAGCAATCTGCCTGAACAACTCTTTGGAGGTAAGAGGCTAGATCGTTGTATTATACTAGTTTTGCTGGTTGGGCTTCTACTTCAACAGCCTTTCATTACCAAGAGTTTTTACTGTGTCTCTGGTAAGCCTAAGTTATATCGATGTTAAGATCCAGTTATGTACTTTTCCCCTCTAAGTACAAGTAAGAGTAGAATACCAGCGTCTAATTTCTCTCCCAATCTCTTTTGCCGGTAAGTCGTGTGACAGTTCTCTCCTTCAACTACCGCAGACCCGAACTAATTCAACCAGCTATGATTGAGTCCGGCAATCGATTTTTTTCTGACCTGGCTGAGATTGGAACTCTCGTACTGACAACTTCAATCGCGTAGTGGAAATCAGACGAGTGTTCTGCGTTTTCTGAACTTCCCGTAGAGGGGAAGATTCTTCTTTTGAACTTTACTTAACCAAAGCCAGCGAAATCGGCTTCGGTCGCTACTCTACAAAGAAATGATCTCTCATTTCATAGGCAAACTTTTCTTAGCACTTTGTTTCATAATTCCCATCATTGTCTTCTCAACGAACAATCGAAATACAACTTCAAAAAATTTATCTCTTTCCAGTCCAAAGAGAAAATGATGAAAGGTGTTCGAAGAGGCTGCGTTCGTCTCAAGGGTGCTGTTATTGGCATAGACGATCAAGATGTTAATACGTTCACAATTACTGTAGACCACAAAACCTTTCACTTCCAGGTAACTTTCAACCGCCAGGGCATGGCTTCAAAGTTCATATTTAATTCAACCTTTGTTTTCCAGGCTCGTGACTCTGATGAACGAGAAAAATGGGTTCGACGATTAGAAGACACCATACTCCGTCATGCTCATCGTGTACGCGGGCTTTACTATAACAATGGTACCAGTGTTACAGATCCAACGGGCAATACGGCAAGACGTCCGAATTATTTACAAACCCTGGACAAACGGGTTAGTGAAGCCGACGCATATCTTCAACTGATGATAGAACAGACAAATGTAATTTTTCTATTCGACTTTTCTTACCGTTTGCCATTTCACTGATTTTCGTAAATAATTTTGTGAGTTTAGAAATTAGAAGAGAAATTGTCCAAGTTGTCTGACAAAGATGACCAAGAGAAGAACAAAGTCATACAGGAAAATGCCAATGCAATGTTAGATAGTATAAAGCACTCCATAGTTTTATTACAAATAGCGAAAAATACAGCTCACCCAATCAATGGAATGTATCAAGGTCCAAGTACGAGCAATAAAATCGATGCCGAAGATTCAACAGGTTGGTTTCTTTTGTTCATTTTATTATCGTTGTGAATTTGAAAAACATTTGTGAATTCGTTTTGTATGTGGAATGTTTGTTTATTATTAAAAAAAAACGGTCGTATCGTGTGTGAAAGTGGTAGGTTCAAAGGATTTTTTCGTCTTCTTTTTGGATTGTGTGTTTTCACAAAAGCATCTTCTGACGGTAAAAGTGTCAGTGCTTTGATAAGAAAATAGTTTAGTGTTGTGGTCGAGAAAATTTTCAAGAAATTGCCATGTGAACTAGACGTTTTGGCGTCTTTCAAGCAGTCTAAATCGGTTTTGTTTCGGTCAGCTGACACCATTTCCAACCAATGAATGTATACACCAGGTATGGTCGATTTTCACTCCGGAGGATATAACGATTTTGAAAACAGACTTAAACGCACTCATTTTCAGATATTTTTGACATAAATAATGAGTGCGTTCAAGACGAATTGACCGATTTTGAAAAACAGACCATACCTGGTAATTTACATTCATTGTTTCCAACTGGGTCACATGCATGTTTCAAAACCAAACTTTTGTTTTATCGAGCTGCAGATATCCTGAAACGTATCTAATATCCCCGTACTATGTCTCAGAAAGGACTGACTCGTCATAGCATCCCTTCCCTTCATATATACAAAAATGTATGTTACAAATGAAGTACTAGACCTCGAATCGAATAAATCGAAATACTTCAAACAAACGAAGTAAGAGATTGGCCGAATATAATCGCGTGACATGTGTGCCCGTTTCTGAAAATGTTGAATCAATGCCAACATCATTTTCCTTTCGCTCTTCCAACCATAAGGAAGTTCAAGTTCAAACGGTAGCAAAGATTCATTGTGATGTATATGTTTCTGACATTTCAACGTCGGAAACTGTAGTGGAGTTCAATATGAATTCGATTTTGTAAGGAACGAATTTTCAAAATCATTGTCTAACAATGAATGAAACTTTCTTTCGCCTGGTGCTGGTCTGATTAAAAGTTTCCTCCAACCAAAGTGGCGAAATGAGAAACTTTGATTGTCTTTTTTCAAGAGAACGTTCTGTGCGACGTTAAAAACCTTTTCTGCAACGGCGCTGCAAAAAGGGTACTTTTTAATGCATCATTTGGGCTATGTGTGATGGGTGATTTCATCACTGATTCTTTCGATTTTTCGTCACTATTTACGGAAAGTTGTAACTTTTCGTCACTAGTGATGAAATGGATTTTCATATGTACTTTTTGTCACTCCTTTCAAGCATTAACCGCAAATAAAA
>JANTFA010155628.1:0-10780 GCA_026413405.1 Phytosciara flavipes
AAATGACTAAAAAATCAGGAAAATTTTTGTAAACACTAGTCGTAGACAAAAATAAAGCAAAGAAGAAGAAGAAGAAGGAGCAAATTGCGAATGTGATACCCGTAACACGATCAATGAGAAACTCATACCGGCCGTTAATAAAATAAAATATTTAAAACGCTGACCCTGAAAGTCAAAATGACTAGCGAGAAGGAAGAAGATAAATTTGAATCGATACGTCACAAAGGTGTGGTACATAATGTGAACTTAACTTATCCATTAATCAATTTAAAATTATATCAATAGCGCAAGCCTTCCATTGTCGAAAGCTTTTCTTCTCTCTATCGTGCCCTAACGGAAGATGTAGTAGCTCACCTAACAACTTTGTTCCGATATTGTTACCAGAAATTTCACTTTCATTTACAAATCAGAAACGTCTGAATCTGACAAGCAACACACACCTGTTCCAAATTACTGAACTTAATGTGTGGTATGCTTTCAGTTATAAATCGTCCATATAGCTGATTGAAAAGCTCATTTAATGATAAGATGCAATGAGACGGACATTATTGACCAAGATAAGAGTGTGATTTACGAAAAAGTACACAGCCGAGTGCCCTATGACACATTTTACTTTCACGTATGTATGAATCATGAATTATTCATTAGCGGCCAGTCTATTACTAAAATGAGTTTCAATTACATTTCGTTATACTAAATTGGGTCATTGGGTCATCCCGCTAAGGTACAATATATTACTAATTCCAATACAGTGGCAAAGTTCTCTCAATTTTGTTGGAATTTACAACCGAAGGGAATAGTAGTTTACATTGGATGCTGCGGAAGTAATCCATTACATGAAGAAAACCATTTCGTTATAAAAGCAAAAGCACAATTTGTTTTTGAACAAGAAGATTCGGTGACTGTCTTTTCAATAAATGTAGAGTTTGCATATCCGAGCCGAAGGCGACGTATTCAACTACACTTGTCGAAAAACCGTCACCGAAGCAAGCTTCACAAAACCACAGAAGTGAGTTTCCTTTTGTCATGAAATTTTTCCCGAATTAATGACTTACGCAGCAGCATCTAATGTTGTCTGGTTTACTGACAGGCACATGCGAAAGTTCACATAAAAATTTATGTGAAACGAACCGAGTATATTCCACCATGTAATGGATTATTATCGCGGGGGGGGGGGCCCGATGCAATGCTCAACTTTAGCATGGGGCAGACAGTACATTATTTTTGCGAAGGTTAGCTTAGATATGAAGATAAAATTATCAACTCTCGTGCGGTGTCGCCCACTAAAAAAGTGATAAAACTGAAGACAAAACTTTCGGATTATTGCGAAAATAAAATTTTATCGAAAAAGAATTCGACCATCAATCAAAAATGTTATCTGTCAGTAGGGACGATTACTCACAGAGTAGTGGACTTAATTATCAAAGAAAGTGGCGGTCTCGGAGTATGTTATGGTCCCTAGTTAAATTAATTTATCGCATGTAGAGCTTAGTTGTTCCCCCTAACAAAAGGTCTTCCATGAATAACATCTAAATTACGTTGTAAATGCGAGACGTTGATTAACCTTCACCGATCACGCTAAAGTCAGTAATTTCATCAAATTAGCGATTTAATGAAACAATTTTTTCGTTCGTTTTTTAACACTTTTATCGTTTACAAATTCTTATTCATACAGCAAACACTTGAGCAGATAAGCAATTCATACTATGGGACTGTATGTATCCTTTGAACCTTATATGGAGCTAACTGAATATACCTATCCGGAACAATTGCAGTAATTGTGTACGAATTCTACACCACCGGCAGCAATGAGAACTCATTTTTAAACTTTAGAGAAGACTAAAGGAATGTGAAGAAATCGCACAATCTAAAGTGATTTCATCGACTGATAGTTACAAGATTGTTGTGTACCCTACATCATTGTCATGCAGATGGGAAACTTTAATATCGAAAAACAAATCGTTACGTAGATTTCAATTAGATATGTGTGTGACGCAGTTTATCACATTTCCGTACTCATTTTTCACAAATCAAGACGAAGTTGAACTTGTCCTTGAAATTCTTCATTGCAAATGCTATGAAAACTAGCAACAACAACAAAATGGTGCGTCGTTCCATGCAGTGTATCGCATAGACGTATAGTCGTGTCAAAGAGATATATTTAACGAAGCATAATGTGATAGCCAGACTCATCAATATAGAAAAATACGCCCACTTTAACACATGTGATAAAATGGAAAGGGTTAATTCGAATCGAGTTCGTTGTTTTTCTCTCAGATATAATTGAACCGAAGAAGAATGTTCTCAATTGTCAAAAAGTTCGATTCTTATAAAAGAACCTCAATTTTCACTTACTCGCGAACTAGTGTGGAAAAGAATTTTACTCGACGCGGTGTAATTTGGTTATTCACTCAGGGACTTATATACTACGCCTTCGGCTCGAGGTACAAGCTTACCCTACGTAGATAACCAAATTATATCATTGATCCGTAATGTACGGTTAGGGGGTCATGCAATACTGATTTGCCCAAAGATTGGGGCGAGGGTTTCCGGATACATCTAGGAAATTTACGAGTTGAGTTTGAACTTTCTAATGAAACTTTTCTGAAGTGTTCACACACGGCGACGGCCATGACCATTTATCAATTGAAATGTGAGGCGAACTTCACCTGGCGAAGGTTGCCAGATATAAAGTTTTCGATAACTTATTTCCACGTTATTGTTGCAAAGGTTTGGCGGATGGTTTGGTATACGTACAGCGCCCTAAGCATACAGGACTTCATCAACTTGTAAATGACCTACCGCTCTTTTAATTCTCAAAAGCAGACTCCAGAAACTTGAACGAGTCTCACAAGTATCACAAACAATTGACAACGGTATAACGAAACCCACACTTCCACTTTATTGCGAATGTAATACTGCAAATGGTTTAACACGACACACCAATACCACCGCTCAGTGTGTTTGTGTAGTTCATTAACGAGTATTTACCTATTCATATCTACTAATCTACTGATAAAAAAGTTTTTTTTTCGAATTGCTTTATATCAAAGTTATACCTCTACTATGAATATGGAAAATACCGGGGCACATAATAATATCATCAGTTTATAACAAACACAATTATTCCGATAGACATTTAAATGAATAATAGTAAACAAATAGCTCGCGGTGAATCATGTACGAATTTAGCGAAATTATGGAATACTGACAGGTCCGCAGCGACGGGGCTACTCGTGGGGTGTTTTAGTATGTGTGAAAAAAATATTTTTGTCTACTTTTGTTTCTCCGGATGAGAAACAACGATGAGTGGAGACAATTTTGTGAATCAAAGAAAATCTACGAAAGGCGGAAACCCAATTTTACTGTGTGCCCCATGCGAAAGTTGAACATTACATAGCAATCTGCCACCTGCGGAAATGATCCATTATCGGAACATTATCGGTTCGCATGTGGCAAGCATGTGAATTCGGAAACAATTTTATGACTAAACGAAACTCAATTAATGTCTTTTTGAGCAAGTTTCTTTGGTAACTGTTTTTCGACAAGTCTAGCTACATACCTCGAGGGGCAGATATTTGTAAATTTCGTTGACAAAGGATTGTCTTTTTTTGCATGGAATTTTCTAGAAACTTGACAAAGGATTGCCCACAAATATCTGCCCCTCGGCATACCTCGCCTTCGGCTCGGACATGCAAACAACGCAGTTACCGAAGATTGTTGCTCAGAACCACACTTGCACGTTTCAGTTTGATATGTGTACAGACACTCTTCATCTATGATTCTTATGAGAGTCTAAATCACGAGAGAATCCGTGGAATCACAGGAGATTTCTGTGTGAGCTAAGTGAGTTTTTATATGTGTACAGACCCACTCCCCAAATCAACCCAGTATATTTTTAAACTTCATTCTGGACATTTATGACATTCATTCATTCATTGAAAGAGATTTATGTACCCGAGTCAATCACGAATGTGTTTCTAACAAGAATTGACCGGCTTGAGTCTGGTGAAGTCGTCTTTGTTTCGTTCTACTTCGTTCTGATATCGAGTAGTTAGTCCGATTCTAGCACTTATAAATTGCATCTTATCAAAAATTTCTTATTCCTTTCACCTGTCTTACTTTCATAATTTCTCGCTTTCTAAAGGAACATATTGAGAAATGGGAGAATTTCTGATGCGATGCCATCTATAATGCACATTTCTCCGCAATTCACGTGAAATCCAACTACCAACTACCTATATGTCTGTTCTATCGTAAGGGTAAAAACGATTTTTGACAAGCCGTAAATAGCCTACCGTCATCCACAGAGACAAACATAGCCGCAACCTTGGACGCAACTGAAACAAATTCACTTGGACAAAAGTTCAAAGTGAGGTTGTATTGGCTTTTCTTTGGATGACGATTGGCATTTTCAACGACCTTGAAACAAACCTAAGCCTATGTTGAAGTTATAAGTAGGTGAGCAGGCCGAATAACTTAATCAGTCGGTGCGCAAACAATAAACATCTCTGTTTGCAATCATTTTGGTGGTCAACTATCAACTACCAAATTTTGGACTACCAAATTGTTATTTGCCTAGTGTTGACTTGCTTATAGTCATTCCGGTTGTAAATGTGGAAATATCGAGTATTTTGGAACAGAAGGACAAAACATGGGGTATTCTTTCCAAAGAAAATTCGTGTCGCCATTGGAAAATTTCCAAATCTGAACGTTACCCAGTCATAACTACGGCGCAGTCCAAACGTTGAATATACTTTTTTCCATCCAATGTAAATGAAATGACAAAATCAGAGTATAACAATATGTGTGTGTGTGTAAACAGAAGTAAAGTTGGGTTTCAATATTCGATATAATGACACATTCGATAAAGTCAATGAAGTGGGAAGAATTAATGAGACAGCATTGCAGAACAGCCTTTTCTGAATTCAGTTGTATTCAGAGGTATTATTTACATGTGAGGTACATGTATAACATCAGTGAATATAATAATGACAAAATGTTTGACTGATAACAATGGAGTGTATGGAATGTTCAAATTTCTGTTAGTTGGGTGGCTATATAGGTGTTCGTCATGCCAAACGAATTCGAGGTTGTATTTTTTGAAGATCACAAAAAGACAAACAAATAACACTCAACATTATGATGTCTCGGTGTTTTATTTTATACCTTGCACACAATGCACAAACCAAAATCGATTGCCTTTTCAATGGGATTTTTTTTCTGTTTGGTTTCTGTCTCACTTCTTTTGGAGTGTGATATTTATTTTGCATGCAATGAACGAAATTATGGAATCAACGGAAAAAGAAACATCTATCAAGGGCATAAAGAGCTATTTTTAACCTTCAATGAAAAATTGTATGAATAAACCAAACACACTCAAGCTGACCAAAAATGTTGTTGTTGGTGTTTTTCTCGTTTCATTGACAGTGAAAATTCTCGATTGCACCCAAAATCTGATCAGAATATTGTCTAAGTTGGACATCCATTCAAATCCATTGAAATGAAAAATGTGGAAAGAAAACACATCTGTGTGGTGCATTCACGAAATTGTATTTTCGTCTTTTTACCTACAAATTAAATTGTTGGCACGCAAAAAATGATTCGTAGAAAATGAGAAAACCAGAGTAAACGACTCGCAGATGATTCGATTGACAAAATATTATTTATTTTTGATAAATAAATTTCTGTCTACCTTTTTGTTTTAATGAGAACTGATTCACAAAGTTCAATAATAAACAAATGAAATCATTGTGCACACAAAATATCTAAGCTGAATCCATAAACAAACAACCAAACAACATATAGGAGAGACCAAAATAATGCGAATTATGCAAATTAAAGGAATAAAATACAAAAACCTTACCTTTTCTGTGTATCAACTCTGCTTAGAAATATTGTGTTCGTTTTTATCGGATGTTGATTGTTTATCAATCGAATATTGTCACACTTCAGCGTTCATATTTTCAAAAAAACACTTTTTTCTTCCACGACAAACAAAAATCCACGAAAATTATTTTCTTTTTTACCTTTTTTTTTGTTACAGACAATCAACAATTAAGTAATTTTTTAGAGCTCTTTCGATATTTTGCAGCTGTCACTGCTGTCACAATGAAAACACTGCGATGCGATGATTGCTCCATCTATGTTTGAATAGGGTGAGTACATTTATTCGATGTTTTTATTCAAAAATTGGCGGGTACTTGTCCGTAGGGCACACAATTTTTAGGTTTTTTTTCCTTTTTTCCTGTTATTTCCGTATTATCTATGAATAAACCAATACAGCAAGCCAATCAAATACAAACAGATAAGTTGGCTGCTGAATTTGGCAATAGGTTTGTTCCAAGGCCATTTGAATTGTCAAACT
This sequence comes from Phytosciara flavipes, assembly GCA_026413405.1. NCBI lineage: Eukaryota > Metazoa > Arthropoda > Insecta > Diptera > Sciaridae > Phytosciara > Phytosciara flavipes. Next base: position 6,368 of record JANTFA010155628.1, read on the forward strand.
TCTGTCACACGTCACCCTTAGACAACATAACTTCAACGATTTTCCATACAAATCGAATAGGTTATGTTGTCTATGGGTGACGTTCGACGTCATTATGGTTTGTCAAAGTTCATATTTACACTGATAAAAAAGTTAACGTAGTGGACGTATAATTTGGATTTCAGATTGCTATTTTCGGAGCATACTTCATATAAGTTAGTAAACCTGTGGTGCGTTAGTAAACGTCCAACATGTATGCCCTCGTTTCCGAAGTAAAAGAATTTTTGATGCACATCTAATTTCGTTTTTCAAATTTTTTTACCATGTTCCGTGCTGGGGTCGAACTGGGAACCTCGTGATCTTCGAGCAGTGTACTTACCGATGTTGCAAGTCAGACTTGTTATATTACTAGTCTTATTTCGAAGTGTAGGTAGAAATAAGCAAACGTAGGACACGTATGCACATGAAGTACGTGTACTCGCTCTACGTTTACTAACGTGCCCTCGATTATGATGCTTCGAGATAATTGCAAATTTAAGAGCAACATTTTAAATTTGTTTCGAATTTAAAATTTCGGTATTACAAATAATTTTAGTCACTGAGTGAAAGGATTTGAATCTAAAATAAACCGAAGTTTCCATTTCTTTGAGTGAATCCTGCTAAATTCATCCCATGTTATTCGAAGCACTCGTCATCCAAATTTTTTTCCAATATTAAAACCTAAAATACACCGCGTACGTATGTTAATTTGCATGTCTTTCGACATCATACTTGTGACACGTATGCATACGTCCTTAACGTTTGTTATTATCAATAGTAGTTGGTAGTTGGTAGGTACTAAATGTTGCCAGCTGGATTGAATAGTGATATTGACACTATAATGAGCAATTACTCTACTCTTCGCGGCCACCACTCGTGTAGTGTGTATTCGTTTGTATTGAGGCTATTTACTCTTCTCGAATATAATTTCAAAATTTGGCAGTGGGTAGGTGACTACCAAAATCTTGATTGTATGCTAAATTGATTGCCAGCAGATGAAATTATTCCGCCTGATTGCCTGTCGAATATTTAGTAGTAGTTGGCTAAACTTTGTAAAGAAAAAAGAAGACCTGGCGATTCTCGTTGCTTCTTTAGATGCTTAATAAATTGATGGTAAAACTTCTTTTGTCCTCATTTACGTCTAGGGCAGTCAAGTAAACAATGCAAAAATATGCAAAGTAAAGGTCAATGCAACAGTTGCACTGATTGAATTGATTGTTTTGATGTCTCGCTGCACATATCCTGAACAATATGGCTGACGAGACGGGTTAAGTGTGACTGGGAGACATGTTGAAATGCTTCGTAAAATCAGTTGATAGCTCACAGCATAGCAACTTAAATTAACAAGCAATACAACAGATTTGAAATAAGGGGCCTACTCGACGCAGAAGTCAAAAGTTCTCATATGAATTTAGGTTTTTAATGTTGGTATAATGCTACTGCGTTCCGATTGTTCATACATGAAAAGGGGCCAAATGACCGTTAAAAAAATCTGTTGTATTGCTTGTTAATTTAAGTTGCTATGCTCACAGCTACAAATTTCCCACAATATGAATGGGGATTTTCGACATGTTATCTTTAGTCGACGTAAAAAATTGTTCTAAACAAAAAGTTGACTTACTGTGAGTCTTTGAAATGCACCGATCCCTACACCCGTACGAAATACGAGGATCTAATGCTTTCACCCTTACATTTGTAACACGTCGAATTCGAGTAAGAGCAAACCTTTTGTGGTTGCCTGTAGATGACATATCAGCAACAGAAAAAAGTCCGTCAGCAGAATAGCTTGACTAAAACGACACCAATTTTTATGGGACTTTTTCCCGCTTTTGTAATCACAAATCCCAGTTTAGGTTCGAAGGCGTGCGAAATCAGCCACATCAATTCAGGGAAAGAAATGTTTGTCGAACTCGGATCACAGGTTCAGAAGTTAATGCACATAGAGTGAGCCTAAGTCGAGCTACTCAGCCGTACATCAGAATTTGTTTGTGAATATCTCGAGTAAATTTCATTCGATTTCCATGAATTTTTTCGTTCGAAAGGTAATGACGACCGTGAAGCGACCGTAGAACGGTTTTTGATGGCTTAAGAAAATGGCCGCCATTTGGCCTAACTTCAAGTAAATTTTTTTCTCATTTGAATAAGATATTGAAAACCTTGAAGCGGTGGAACTCTTTTCGGTTACCTAAGAAAATGTCCGTCAGCAGCCATCTCAAGTGAATTTAACAAAGGACGATTTTAAGTGTGATGATCCAAAGATGTACTGTTGCAGAGTACATCAATCTATGCTTTTTATGGACAACTAGCCGTATGTTGTACACTACTCGTACGGCTCTTCCTTATGTTTTGCGTTTCGTTTTAATTATTTCTGCAAGTAGAATCGTATATAGAGATGCATTATCGCACTAGATGCCACACTGCCAATCCGAGACGATACCGAGGTTGATAGGACGCTGTGTGCGATAATATACCAGCAAACGACACGTGTAGCATTACAACGTTTTGTGTAATGAAGAAAGTCGGAAAAAATCAAATAAAATCGTAGTGTGACATCAGCTCATTGCAAACATTTGCAATTCCTATACTGAGGCACAAAGAACAATTTTCAGTTTAGAATAATGGTGAGCGCGTTGAAATTGTTAGAATTCCAAAAGTCCATCACTAGAAACGTCAGTGTTGGTCCAATTCTTTTCTAAAGGTAGGGAGAGGTACGTCTTCTTAGGTCGCGGATTTCGTAAGATACACTTTGCAATACTAAAACATGAGGCGTCGGGCATTGCCGGAGAGCTCGAAGAAATTTCCTGAAACTTCAAAGTTCCAACCAAAAACGGTTTCTGTTCTAACGTAGAAAAATATTCGAATAAGTTTTTATTTCAATAAACACTAAAAAAATGAATCAATCAAAATGGAAACATTTTTCCATTTGGAATATAAATTACAATTTTACAAAAGAGTAACATCACAGCGACCTTATCATTATGTAAGTACTACAGTTCGATCTGCGAAGGAGTATTCTTAGTTCTCTCAAAATGTTCTTTTTGGCATAAAATTTGCAAGGCATAACAAAACTTAAACTAAAAATAAACAAAATCAAAATCTACAGATCCTGTTCACTAAAAATTGGATCGGTCGACTGCGCTCGCCGATATCGCATACCACTCAGCATTCCCTTCGAATGCAAAATCAATTTATACAAAACGAAAGCGGTTAAACTTATGAACATTATGACGACCAACACGTCGTAAATTTTAAACGATGACCGTAGACCCTCCAATTTGGCATCGTTACCCTCATTCAATTTCATCAATTTATCCTCCACACCGGCCAGTCGAATGTCAATCTTCTTACTATCGGCCGCTGCATTCGCTCCCGTTCTATACTCCAAGTCGCTCAACTGTTTACGGATTTCATTCAGCCGTTGATCAATGCTGCCGTCATTCGGTGACTGAGTTGTAACGGGGTTTCTTGTAGTGACTGGTGCTGGACGATAGGTTGTTGTTGTTGATGTTGTTGTGCCTGATGAGTCATCATCGGGAATGACTTTTCGATCCTGTAGCAATTCGATGCTGTGGTTTTTCAGATCACTCTCCAATTGTTCGACATACCCGTCAGACCAGTGTTTCGTGGACAGTTCCAGTATCTTCAGATTCGGTAGATTTGCGACAACATCTTCAACTCTAATTTCCGACAATTTGTTTCTGCACAGTTGCAGTTCTTTCAGTTGCGTCAAGGCTTTGACATTGGAAAATGTGAAATTTCGAAAGTGATTGTTGGACAGATCGAGGAATTCGAGCTTTTTGAAATTAGCCAAACTCGAAAAATTGGTGAAGTGATTGAACGACAAGTACAGCTGCAGCAGTTGACTTGTCGCATCCGAATGAATTACGGCAATGCTGTTGTTTTGGGCGTGGACTTTCTCAGCAACGGACGGTACCTTGAGCACACTTAATTGATTACCGGTAACGGTGAGCTGCTTCAAAGACCCCATAGCGGTCAGATCCAGATCACGTAGCTGATTCCAACCGAAATCCAATAATTTCAATTTGCAGCTGGTAAATGAATTCGGATCGACGCTGATGATGTCATTGTTGCTGAGGTACACCCACGTCAGCTCACTGTTGTGCATGAACAGATCTTTGTCGATTACTTCGATTTTATTGTTATCCAAACGGATGGTATCCATACGACTCAATGGATGGAATAGGCCAGTTTGCAAGGAAACGATTTTGTTGCCCTAGATGGGAAATATTAAATTCAGATTGAGTCATATTGTGTGTGCGGAAAGAAAGACAATTCCAAGGTCAATGATGGGCTTTTGTGCTTCATCCGCGCAAAATTCCAACTGACTCTAGAGATTTTCTAGTCAAAATAACGTCTCCATACCGACAAATCCAA